>LQRL01005496.1:2867-14156 GCA_001703475.1 Hydroides elegans
ATGCCAACTGGTCTCGTCAGTTCAAGACATGTCTTCAGAAAGAAGTGAGTGTTGATGCAAGATGTTACTCTGTTTTTCTTTCATCACATGATCTTGTTTATTCGCAAAATAGTTCATTTCCAAGGCTAATTTTAGTTAAAACTGACCATTCTGCATATACGAATTGTTGAAGTTCACGGGGGATCCAAGGTCACTGACCTTCTAGTTTGCATGGCAATCAATTCAAAAGTTTGAAACCTTATGTTAATTTTATCTTTAATATAAACCGACCAAAGTATACAATAAGTATATAATACAAAGAGAAAACAGTAGGATTAGTGTTGGGATCCATAAACATGAAATAAAAATTGTTTTCCCCCTGTGTCCCAATGCATCGACCGAAAATATCATTTTCATATTTTCAGAACGGCCGAAACGGTCACTCTGTTCTGCTGCCTCTATCGCTCGTGGTGCCACAACCCGGTGGCCACCGTCGCGCTCTGCTTTCTCACCATGAACTACCAGCATGCAGCGGATCTGCTCCATGTCTTGTATCCTTTTGGGGCCGAAATATGCGATTTATTGCATGTAAAAAGTGAAATATCACGAACATGGGTTTGTTTTGTTGATACATGTTTTAAAATAGAGCTAGAGAGTTTGATAATGCGTTAAATAAAAGAATATTTAGATTTATTCAAACATATTGAATAAAAGAAATGGTATAATAGGCAATAAGCTTGGCGGATCCACCTTCCTCTTAATATACAGTTACAAAGTAAAAACAAGTTATGAAATCGATGTTGTGTCAGTTTCTGGCTTATACTTTTTATCTCAGAACGATATCAATGCTGATCCTTAACGCCAATTCAGTGGTGAACTGGAGGTCACGGTTGATGTCTTGACGCAGGTTGACAAGTTGGTCCAGCTCATCGAGTCTCCCATATTCACCTGTAAGTTTATCCAGGCATTTACAAAAGAATATTTATCAATATGTTGATTAAGTTTGGGAAACTGCACGCACTAAAACGCCGCGCCTTATTTGTAGCATTTTGTTTTATGCAAGATAACATCGGTTTGTTAGATCTGACTCATAGAAGGGTCAAACATTGAGCTACATATAGGGTCTACACTAAGCTTCTTTATCCCATGCACTTAGGGCCCATTCTACAGGCTTACTGTTTAAGTCTGAACAGTAAGGCCCAATTTCACAGCCTAAGTCTAGACTAGGTTTCAATGTTATATCAAACGGGAACCTAGTCTAACCTTAGGCTGTGAAATTGGGCCTTCCTGTTTAGGCTTATCAATATATATATTTTCCATTTTAAGACCTGCGCCTGCAGCTGCTAGACGTGGAGCACAACGAGGCGCTGATGAAGAGTCTCTACGGCCTCCTCATGCTTCTGCCCCAGAGCGACGCCTTTCGCACGCTGCAGCGACGGCTAGACTGCATTCCCAAAGTACAGTTCATTCCGGTAGAAAATAGGTATGTGATGGTGAAAGAGGGGGATGGGCGTTCGTGTAACCTGGCTTAGAATTCATTGATGGCGGAATAGCAGTAATGTCCATGGTATTTATTTGCTGATGAGATGGGTGGGTATATTTTATATGAAGGTAGAACTCACTATTTGTGGTGGCTAACCTTAAAGCCCAATGACTACAGTTTATTTTCCAAATTGGATTACTGTACGACACAATATTTGCGTTTGTTAGAGGGGCAATGACCACAGTTTATCTTCAAGGTCTGATTTATTTTAGCCCTCTTAATTTGGTAATTAAAAAATATTCTTTAAAAATCTATTTTTCTTTTTTGCCAGATTACGAAATTCAGGAACAGAAAGTAGACCACACGTCAAGAAAATCAACTTCAAGGAACTTCTTCAGCATTTTCTACAAGTGCAGACAACACATAGAAAAATCCAAAAAAGTATACATAAAACCAAACTAAAGACACAAAAAGTTGGAAGCTAGTGATTGGGGTGAAGGTCGAGTAAGGTCTTATAACCAGAACCTCTAATGATTCTGGTTACGATCTACAATCCCGATTATTATAATGCATTAGCCTGATATATTGCATTTCTTACAATTGTTGCTCGATGTAGGTAATATATTAATTTGTAGTTGGTGATTTGTTTATATTGTTCCTGAGGAATTTGATGTTGTTAAGTGTATATTTTACATCCCAGATAATTTATATAATCATTGAAAAAGCGACATTGTTGGGTCTCGTACTTTTCCGAAAACTAAAAAAAAATATGTATGCGCTGAAACTAGGGTTTGTACAGACGCAATGATCATATGGTTTGAAGTATCGAATTTTCTGAAAATCATTGGGTATTCGTGCCTCAAAAATTCAAATCTATCTGCTTTATACATAAACATGTAGTTGCCAAGGACTTTAGTTGATATATTGGTTTTATAGCTATTGGTAAAATTCTGTTAATCTTGTGTGTTTATACTAATTCAGTATTGTTTTCTAATCATGTGATGTATCACGCTCTTGAGAGTTGAATTATAATGTATTCGATTCGCTTAGGTTTCAATAGGATATTTTATGATAACTTCTGCACTAGATGATCAGTCAAAAATAGAGGTGTATTCCATTTATCGCAGTGTTTTCTTACCAATATATGCATTTTAGGTCAATTATATCAGGGCATAAAAACTTTTTATATCAGGAAAATGACCTCGCCAACAATACACATAGATAATATATTTATAAAATTTAATGGCCATTGCGAATTAAACCTGTTTCTATCTTTGCACACATAGCACTAGATGTGTATCCAATACTTGTGATTTGCTACAGGGTATGTTAGATAATGTTATTGATTGTACGAACGCAAAGAAAACCCCTTGGATATTTATATTTGAATGTGACATTAAAGTAACGGTACATAGCAAACATTAATTTCTCTCGTCGAAACCTAAAAATGTACGTGCCCAAATGCAACATCGAATCGACGCTATCATCGAGGATTCATTGTTTTGATTACTTAAACGATTGCGTTTCGATAAAATTTGCAACAATAAAAATCGATTATAAAAAGAACAAAAATGTCGTAAAAATTGGAAATACCCTGGAAAGCAGTACAAATATTCAAGTGTTCCTGCTATAAAAAGAAATAAGTAATTGTTATTCCATTTTTTATGTGTGGCGGGGAATCAGTAGCTCTGGTGAACCTTTTACACGCTCTGTTTAGTATTATTCACGCACAATTTAGAATATTGCACACCACAGAAAAATCACATATATACTCAAAGAATTTTCTAGTCAGTATAATTGAAAATTGTTGGTAGATCTTAGAAACAAACGTGTTGGATGGTTGGGTGAATTATTATGAGGTAGTGTATAAGCAGTTGACCATTCATGTACCCATTTAATTCTTCAGTGTTTGAGTGGACCATTACAATTAAATTACTTAAAATTTGTCTAATAGCTTGATTATTAGGTAGATATTATATGCTCAATCGTGCTTTGATTATGCGTACCGAAGTTTTTTTTCTCCGCCTTTTTTCGATAACAGGATTCCATTCTTATAATAAACTTGTCAACTAAAAATTGTTGTGCTTTAACCGGTCTGACGGGGGATATAGTAATAACGAGTGTTTTCGCTTGTTTGTATCCAAATTCCATTCTTATAATAAACTTGTCAACTAATAATTGTTTTGCTTTAACCGGTCTGGCGGGGGATATAGAAATTCTTATAATAAACTTGTCAACTAATAATTAATTTACTCCAACCGGTATGGCGGGGGACATTACTTGAGTCTGTAACACTTTCGGAATCCTAGTTGGATCAAGTATATTTTATTTCTACATTGAAATTGAAAACAAAATAATAAAAGTAGCGATATATGTATCATGGTATGTTTGCTGCATTTAATAATCCTGCATCACGGAATTGTTGAAGTTTATGGGGAACCAATGTCACTGGCCTTTAAGTTAAAACATTAAATTGACATTTGAATAAACTTCTGAAATTAATTTAGCTTTTACTATTCTATTTCCGATCCGATAATTAAAACGGTGTCCTTTACATTTCAAATTATATTTCTTGATGTACATGTATTATACAGTATAATATTTGATAATTTCCATTTATTCAAAGTATTAAGATTCACCTGTAACATTGTCTGACATCGAAATGGTCGCCTGTCACGTTGGATAAGATGTATTAGATTGTGAATTTATTTAAAGACAAATAAAAATATAATTGAATTACCTCCGGAATAATCTCCTTGTGCATTATCCTGTTATTAGGAAGATTATTGAAGCAGTATATTCTCATCCCTCATCATTATTAAACAGATGTTAGATTTAATTATACCAGTATATTTTTCCATGAAAGACTCAGTCACGATGGCATAATATCATAATAAAGCAACATTTGCTAGAGAACACGCGTTGAATATTTTAATCAAAGAATTACTTAGGTGATGTTGTCACTATTTTTAAATGGTCAAGGTAGCTATTTGACTATTCGTTCATGGCAAAAATTGAATTTAGTTTAACAGAACAGAAGCTATATGATAAGTTACAAATATATGTTGTAGACCATGCCCTTTCTACTTTACATTTTTTTGCACACATCCTTTCATTTGACCCTCGTGAGGTTGCCAGTATCGTCCAATGAAAAGTCCAACGAGTTCCGCATTAGTTCCGTCGTATAAAACAGGCTAGTTTAAGATAGGTAAAGGAGTAGACCTTTGTATCGAATTTTTGGACAAAATCAGGTCACTTTTGTGTTGGGCCATAGTTGTACGTTTTATGTTAAGGTTTATTATCATTACACCCTAATCGTGTCTTACATCAACCATTTAACTATTCAACTGAGAAATATCGGTTGAATATATAGTATCGTTAGCGAGCAATTGGCTGCCAAAAATGTCGACTATCAAAATCGGGTGTATCAAATTTTTGGACAGAATATTAAAAAAATATGAATCTTGTTTATACGGCATAGGAGTGCCATGTGATGTTTTTTCCTGGCTTTTAAAAATTATTTTGAGAATTTTAAGGCGTTTAGGGCCAGTAGCAACATGCATATATCGGCCAAACTTAGAACTTTAGGGTCCCAATGCCCCATGTTCCCAACAACCGGTCAAAAGGTTTATTTTGATTAGTTAGTCGTGTTATGTTCAATTATACGTATTTATCTATATGAACAATTATATTTGTGTTATTTTTAGAATAAAATACACCGGAAATAATGTACCTCGACCCCGTATTTTGGCATGACAATATAGAAAAATTATGTAACAGAGGAAAATTAAATCAATTTCGGAAATTATAAGTTGCGAAACATTCTTTGCTACATATTTCATTTGAAAATTAGCGAAAATCGGATTTTCCAACAACAATAATATAAATAATTGAATATAACGTGACCAACCGGTCACAATAAACCTCTTAGCTGGTTGACGGGAAAATGGAGTATGGGGACCCTAAACTTTTAAGTTTCACCGATCTATGTATGTTGCTACTGGTCCTAAATGCCTTTAACATTTTCAAAATAATTTATAAAAGCCAGGAAAAAATATCACATGGCACTCCTATGCCGTATAAACAAGATTTATATTTTTTTAATATTCTGTCCAAAAATTTGATACACCCGATTTTGATAGTCAACATTTTTGGCAGCCAATTGCTCGCTAACGATACTATATATTCAACCGATATTTCTCAGTTGAATAGTTAAATGGTTGATGTAAGACACGATTAGGGTGTAATGATAATAAACCTTAACATAAAACGTACAACTATGGCCCAACACAAAAGTGACCTGATTTTGTCCAAAAATTCGATACAAAGGTCTATGTGATTAGCCCATTGGAAAATGGTCATCTCTCTAGCATTGTGAGCAATTAAACGCTCTGGTTCATTTAAATCATCTTAGTGATATAAAAAAAATGTACGAAAAAAAAGTACGAAATAAACCAAATAAATAAATATATTTTACATGCATTTGAACATGAACATAAATGTGGATATAAAAATAAAAAGAAGAAATGAAGAATAAAACCAAGTTGGAAGGATGCTGATTGTCGTTTCATCAGACTGTTGACGCTTCTATTTTATGAAATGATAAAGATTTTTTTTCAAATGTTTTAATTAAAATCAAAAATATAAATACATGATATAAAATCAAGTTAGTAGTATGCTGGTGTTTACGTTTGTGGCATCGGTATTTACGCTTCTATTGACCGCTGTCGTCCTGGGCAACGGATTCGTCATCGTCACGGTGATGAGACACGAAAAACTACGCAAAGTGTCTCGTCATGTTTTCGTCTGTGGTTTGGCCCTGTCCAATGTGTTCAAGGGTCTTGTGCAGATCATGGCCAACATCGCTTTTATGACGGATAGGCGCTTTTACTTGGGATTCTGTGTGCTTCTATTTACACAGACATTCTCGTATTGGGCCACATTTATGTACATTGGCAGCCTATTTGTGATGGTCCTGGAGCAGTTTCTAAGTGTGCGCGCTGCAATTTGGCATCGTATTCACCTGAACTTTACCGGTGCTGCCCTACGCCTATGGCTTCTGTCCTGGTTTTCGACTACGCTTATTTTTCTCGCTCTCAAAGCGCTTACAATTGACCTGGAGGCGGTAATGGCTGGAATATCGTGGAATCCGTCAGTCCCAGTCCAATTAAAGATGAATGATGACACTTTCACAGATACATATAATGACAGCCATTATTTCCAGACGGTTACCGATTTATTCCAACAATCTACAGATAACAATATAATCACAGACATCGAGCTATTAGAAAATGCGGTAACTGAAACTTGGCAAATTGTAAACACTGAAGTTGTTGAATCGACACAAAGTGCTACAAAATACGAACGGAACCTGGAATTTGAGACAACTGATCTCTCAACTGAATCAGTATCGCATATACAGAGCCATGTCGATTGCACGCTTACAGTCTCATTTCAATATTTCGACCTGGAACTATACTCGTATGTGGTTATGGGAATCTTGATCATAACAATAGTATTTCAGGTGATTTGCTATGTCTCCATATATAATACAATCAGGAAAAAATATAGAACTCTTCGTTATGTTAAAGAAGAAGATCGCAAAGAACGTGACAATGAACTACGCAAATTGAAAGCGACGCAGGCTGCAGCTAAGAGATTTGGACTGTTATTGTTCACGTTTACCATCGCGTATTTACCATATTACATATTAACGAGCTTTGAGGCAAGGTATCCGTTTATTGAAAGTCACCCTTATACGCTTTATACAAAGACACTTGTGATTAGCTTAAGAATTATTAAATTGGCTTTTGATCCTTTTTTGTACACGCGCCACTGCAAAGACTTGAGCAGAGCCATGGCTGATTTGACTAAATGTTGTATCAGAGCATAGTTTTATTTGAACATATTGCCATACAATAAACAAAAATACATAATAGTTTAACATACTTTCACCTCTAGCACCGGTTCCTCTATGGGAACCTGAGTCACTCCAGTGTCATACAACGACGGGCCAATTCGTAGAATTTTAGCACTCCCTAGACATTCATTATCGTTATAAAACGTGGCAAACTGACCCGGGGTCAACGCGCGTAAAGGCCGCTCTAACGTCAATTTCATAGCGAATGAGTTCGTCTGCGTTGTATTTGAACCTTGCTGCACTTGACTAGATGGATATTGTGAGTTGTTTTGTTGCGATAAATGACTGCTAACCATTGCTGTCCGACCGACGTCACTCGGAGTATGATTGTTTGGTATGGCTTCAATGGTGCACTTCTGATAGCGGTGAATGTGTTGGAACTTAAAGTCACAAGTGAATGAGCCCGTCTTCAACAATGATTCAGGTGGGTCATCTATCCAATGAGGCACGTCCAAAAAGCAGCTATCACTATACAATGCAGGATGGTGCGTACCGGGTGCCTGAAAAATAGGCACACCGACGTTAGGCCTAATATAGGATCATTTTTGCACATTTGAATATAAAAAACATGTTTTTTTTTATAATTAAAATAGGTGAATTAAAGATTACCTCAGGGAATTCTGAACCCTTTAGACAGATTCCCCCGAAGGACTAATTCTATGCTATTTTTTTACGGGAGTTGACAAAGCCCCCTTCATCTAACTAATTTATAAATGTATAATCTCTACAACAGGCAAAACTTACGACATAAATATTTTGCGTCAGAGGATCTACTTTGACAATAAAATAAGCGGCCTTTGCTCCGGGAATTGAGGCACCCTGTCCTATTGTCCAATAATGTGTTCCTGGAAATAGTAAATTAACATTGTGATAGCACAAAGTCCATATACATTACTTCATTGTATTTATAGTGATACATGTACAACTACAAAGCATTAATTACGAATAAAAAGATCATAAATAATCAAGTAAATAAGACACTGTCATGTTAAATTAGTAACTTAACATTTTGATTAACAAAGGAAATTAGAAATATGGACAGGAATTGTAAAATTAAATACAAATGCGATCTAATAAGCAAAATAAACCATTGCAGCCTTATAAAAGTAATTAACCATAATTAAAGATGACATGCAAGTACTTGATAATTAAAAGACTTAAAAGCAAGGGTTTCAAGCTGTCCTCTATCATATCCTGCAAAATGATGGAACCAATTCTATATGTGTAATTAGTTTACCTTTATGTTCTCCGACAGCTTCACCCGTTTCTACGTCAATGAAAACACCGGGTTTCGGCTCAATATACTGCGTGAACCACAAATTAATAAGTAATCAACTAATTAATTGATTAATTCAACTATAATCATTTTTTTTTCAGTCATCAAATTACCAACCAAAACAAATACGAAATCATAATATCATCAGCGGAATAGGCAATAAATATTACTTATAAAATAGTTTTAAGTACAAAGACACCGATAAGGATAGTTATTTGAACTAATAAATAAATAAATCAATTCACCTTAAATCAATACAGTATTTATATTAACCTGCATTATAAAGTGTCAGTCAAACGTTCAAAGAAACACTCACCATTTCAATAAATTTTGAAAATTTTCTTGAACCGATAAAACATATTCCCATACTCTAAAATGCAAAAGAAGAAAAATGAGACATTATTTTTAATTTAAAACATTTAATTTAAAAACAATAATGTTACCATCAAGCCAAAAAGTGAATCAATACGATAGCGTTTAGTTATACTGTACCAGCTCTATACCAGTGACTATTACCTATCACATATCAGATTTCAACATTTTAAAATATTCTGGTAATACATGTATCTCATTACCTCTTTTTTCTTAACAATCCTATCCAATTCAAGAGAGTCGGCTATTTTCTTCACATCACGTTTATACATATCACCGATTGGAAACATGGTATGGCGCAAAGCTTGCTGGGACATTTGAGACAGAAACAAGGTCTGGTCTTTCCATCGGTCACGTGCAAGCAGCAGCGTAGCGTTGCCTGAGTAGCAAAAATAAGCCAATTAAGATTGAATACGCAAAAACAGCAATAAATGTATTCTTCGATACGCAGTGCATGTACAAGTGTATTTATAATTTACATTTGTAGTTGTATTAATTTGAAACTTAATCACACATTTTTTTTTCTTTCGAGAAAATAGTTTCGAGTTTTCATGAGCAATACTATACAACCACAATACAACTTTTACTAGAATACTATTGCGAGTAATATAAGACAAATTGGCACATTGGCACATATTTTTCAATATGGATGATTCTCATTACCTGGATGTTTGTGTTCGAGGAAGTTTCCATAACTGTTTTGTGCATAATGTCCGGTAGCCAGGGCCTCGACGTCTAATGTGCGCATGACGTGCTTGAAAAAGGCGCCGAACTTGATCATCTTGTTACAGAGCACATCCGGATTAGGTGTCGTTCCTGCTTCGTAACCAGTCAGCATTTCACTGGAACATATAGAGAATAATAAACTATTCATCTTCACAAATTCTTATATTGTAAGCAGATATGACATAACGTATTATTTAGTTTAACATTAAAACAAACATACTGAACACTACTATGACACGTAAACTGCACGTATACTAGCTATAGATATGTCATGAAGTATCTTATTTTTTTAGCATTATATGGCGCTCTTAAAAGTTCAAATAACATCGATCAGTACCTAAAAACATCATGCCAATATTCCTTAACAAAGTTGGTGTGATGCAGCGGGATGTTGAGCTTGTTGCACACGTACTGCGCATCCTCCCAGTCTGCGTCCGCGCTGCACTCGCCCTTCTCATTGGCCTGGTCCCAGTTCTTCATAAACACACCGGTTACTTCATATCCTGTAAAATCGACATGACGTGACTATATTGACACATGACCTCCAGTGTTCATTTCAATTTCTGATACACAAGCAGGCTCCAACCGGCACCACACAGAATTCGATCGAAATATTCTAAATACACCTTGAGACAGAGCTTAAAACTGCTAACCGTATGTCATTTTAGTCTGAGCGAAAGTTCCATGTGACCCATTTAGGAATGGGATTTTAAAAAGAGTGTTATTTGCATACCTTGAGAAGGCTTATATAAGTATTTTGCTGTCCGATCATTCTTTTACATGAGTAACAGGCAAATGCATGTATCAATTGATTTACATGTACATGTATATGTGAAACAAATGTGTTTTTGTGATTATGGTTTTGAGACAACCAGATTTTCCGACAGACCACCAGCAAAATTGTCAGTGCTTATCCCTGATAAGATCTATCTGATATTACGAGTGTCATCATACTTCAATAATTTAATAAGCATGGGAAGATGATACGGCGTTTAATTGCTTTCTTTTAAAACATGGATTCTTAACATGAGCAAAACAGTTAACGAGATGGTTTGAACAAAAATAGTGAAAATCTATCGCGGCGAATTCGCCACTGGAAGTTTACCCAAGCCGGCTAAAAAATATCATCGGCATGGTGTATACATGTACATCTTATGTTGAGTCCCTCATGGAATCTCCCGGCCTCTCAGTTCCCTCGATATCCCTTCGTCAGGCCTTCATGTAATTTTGGCATGACAGTGATGAGGGATGATTATATACAGTGAAGTCCAAACGTGTGGAATATTTTGTTCGGAGTAAAAGTTTTCATATTTTGAGAAAAACTTTTTTATTTATTGATAAATTGCAGAAAACTAGATCATCTACATTTTTACAATACATAAAACAAAATATTGTTTCGAGATCTTTATTTGTTATTCAAATTTTACCAAGGCTGGTATCAGCCCCAGAAACGGACGAAGTGCCTATGTGTAGTGAGTCTCCGGCGGTTACCCCCCCCCGGCGGTCACCCCCCTACCAATACCCCCCCATAAC
>LQRL01005545.1:0-43400 GCA_001703475.1 Hydroides elegans
ATATGTATATGTATATATGTTGTTTGTTGCAGTACAAGGGCAAATATGACAGAAAATATGCTTAGATTTATACTACATGTTATTTTTTTGCAACGAACGTTCAATTTAATCGATAGGATGCACATATTGTGATTTTGTCACATTATTCTCAACCTAATATCATATAATATATTCTATTAAAATAAGCCTCTATGCTTTGAATGAATAGCTTATAAAATTATGCAATGGAGTGACTAAGAAATGTGGCATTAACATTGGCTTTATCTCCGAATAAATGTATGTCAAAGCAATCTGTTAAGTCAATCGGTTTGGTTTCGATATGTCATTTGATTATATGAAAATGATCATTTTGCGTCAAGCACAAACTATTCATATACCAAGTTCATGTATCGAATTTGCTTAAGCAGTGTTATTCAAATGCTACATTTTGACATATATTGATCATTAACATAAGAGTTTTAGATTGATAATTCATAATCCATTATTAATTAACATAATAATGACATTATGACAAAAGGTTTTTCATTTGAGGATCGGTCTCATATTTGTGACAAATGCATGTAAGCAACGATCAATCTATATTACTCTTTTTGATAGGCAAAAGTATTTTCGCCAAGCATTCATTAACATAAAACCTGCATCGACGTCTGTGGGGTAAAAGACAATGCGCGTTTTCACTGAGCAGATGTGGACTATTCTCATTTCTGTTTCTGCTTTTTATTAATTCTTATATTTTCAAGCAGCTTGATTTTGCCTATTTTCTAAACTATCATTGGCATATCCATAAAATGCTATATATTTTCAAGCGTGTATCGAGTTCACGAACCATCAAGCAACGCAATCTAGTTTGTTTGGTAAGTTGCTAAATATGTCATACCAAACACAATTCATAAGGCCTTTGTTAGTTGACTGGCGTCGATTGGGTCGAATGTAACAGTTATTTCCACAAGTGTCTCGCTGTTGGCCATTCGTGTTCGTTTTGCTGATATCGCCGGTCTTAGATAAATCGCAAGACTGATACACGATTCGTGCATGTTCATCGCTCCAGATTTAAGTCGAAACAAAGTAGTTTGAAAAAAAAACACATTTCATATGTGGATATGTCACACATGTCACATTTCTGAAGATTTGAAATTCATAGACCGTAAATGGTTCATAAGCAGATAGAAGCATGTTAGCATTAGCATATTAGCATTAGCATAACACATTAATTTTACACTTAAACCTCATGTTTAATAGATCCATCTGTGCTGTATCTGTATTTGAAAGCTTCTTATATGCAACATTGGTACAGTTGAAAATTTTCCCGAAGTCTATGATTGTCCAAAATAATAAGCGATTTCGAAATACAAAAATGTTCCACATAGCACAATCTATGTCATGAAATCCGTAATTCATAATTGTAAATTGAACATGGCATATGACAGATTAAATAAGTGTTGATATGTGAGCAGTATTACTTGCATTTATCATTTATCATGGTGTCTTTTAAGCGGGTGACCTCCCATGCAGGGATTATTTGTCCGACACATTTATAATTCATAAGACACGCAGCTGAAGTCGGTTACTACATTGGTCTGCGGTGGAATCGCATCGTCGTTGGCTTTGATACTGGGCTGGCTAAGCTAAACTTCTGCATTTCCTGTTCTTCCTGCATTACATTGCAGGTCCATGTCAAGATAGAATTGTATCTGTGATCACGCTAGAATTAATTAATCCGACTGCAACAAATTACATATTAAACAAGCATCTAAAAATCGTAAAATATGGTTTGGAAAAAAAATATATGCTTAAGAAACATGGATTTGACATGTGGAATCTTAATCAATGCATGTAATTTGTATGTGTGCAATATTCATAATTTTCAGACTATATATTAGCACAACTAATGTATGTGAGAGATTATTTCAAATGATTCAGCTATTCATATTGGGAACTCCAATGGAACTCCTGTGGCAAAACATTATTCGAGATAAAACCATATTTCTGTCCATCATTTTTTGTGTAATTGTAATAAATTTCGAGCAAATAAACATTGGAACGTTACTTCAAATCACTTCAATCAAAGATTTAACATAGATATACTAAGTTGTGTTTCGATTATAATTGTGTGAAAAAAAAGTGAATATACAAGTTCATTATAATACATCCATACATATAAATCATACTTAATCTGCTAATTTTTATCAATTACTGTGCTCCGAAATCGTACACCATTGAAAAATTAATCAAATCACTTTATCTTGGCAATCAAAATAACCATAAATCTCCTCATTAATTCAATATATGCAATTAAATATATATTTCAAAGTACTTTAATATAAGCCTTTTATAAAAAGTAATTTAACAAAGTGTAATCACAAGTAAAAATATTAGTTTGCATTAAATTCGTAAATTCGGATTCGTAAATATATATAATGGTTTAGATGTCTTATTGGCATTGATTTAAGACATTAGATATAAATGCCAAAATCCATCTAGAATAATTTGGATTTTACAAATAGGTTGACTTAAATTATATTTTTACATATTGTTTTTTCAATTTATTTGCTGTTAACTATTTAGTTAAAAGGTCCTATGCAAATATTTTCGTAACCCAATATCAACACTCCACTTTGTATGCATGGCGAGTGAAGATTTGATTTTGCGATGACGACCTGAAAGTCACACGCAAAACTGGCGAGCAAGAAATTGGGCAGGAAAAGTTTAGGCGAGCAAGAAATAAAAGTACCTCGCCAGATCGAAATATATGCTCCTATATTTATATGATACAAACCTTAACTATAAAAAAAACTATGAATATCGATGATGATTTTGCTCGCGACTTTGGCGCTCGCAATATATATGTAAATACGGCAATTTATTATCAAAACCTAGGCTCGATGTTTCTATGGATCTTTAACAAACAAGTTCAAAATAATATAAATCAATCATAGTAAAACTAAACATCGGATGGGTTCATTAATGATAGGAACATAATTGAACATTTTTTCGCAAATGGCCCTGCACAATCTCTTAAAACCTGGCTTTTGATATTACTATGTAAGGGAATCAGGGAGTGTAAGGTAATAATATTTAGCGTAAACTTATACTACTTAGTGAAAACCATCAGATGATTTACAGAAATGAATCACTCGCTTATGTATTTTATTCTAATTTCCTTCCTGTGTCATCGCCTTTGCTGCTAACAACAGGTAGTATAATTTAGTTGCGGTATTAGTTTTTCGGCGCTCGCAACTACATAATAATAAATACATAAAAATATAATTATCTTTCACACTTCCGCTTAAGTTTATATATGTGGTTAGGATAGTCGTAAGACAAAGCCTTACAGACAGAGAAGATTTAATCGTAATGAAATATTAAACTAATTTGACAAGTGATTTAATGATAAGTGATTGAAGCAATAGAAGTAATATAACTGTTCTAAGCAATATGTTAATTATGGAAAAAAATCCTTGAAAATAATGATTTCTTGTACAAAACTGAATTCTTGTTATATTTTTAATAGATGGTCCTGAAATATAAAAAAGTGATTGCCAAGTTTCTATGAAAAATATGCACAGTAGACCAAGCCAAGTCGTACAATTTATATATATTTACACATTTTCATTAGGCGAGAACAAAATCCAGTTACTTGCCAAGTTGGCGAGTTCAAAATCTGTTTGGCGAGTATGAATTCAAAGTCACTCGCCACTTTCGCGAGTATGGACTTTTCCTTATGTCGAACACTGGTATGACAAAAGTAACTTGAAACTTTTCTAAGTGAGAAAATTATCTATGTATGCTTTGAACATATGATTTATAAGGTGATGCTCTAATTAATTGCGTTAATCGAGAGTGCATGAACAATGCAATCGCTACACTACTGATATAAATTAGTTCTTGTAATGAGGCTATGACAATTGCACCGTTTTATAATAACATGTCTGGTTGTTGCATCAGTACCCCAAGGGAAAATATCATATACGACATAAGACATTGCCATGATTTCTAGAGACCCACTTATAAAATGATAAGCAACAATTTGATATGCTTTTGGATTAAATAAGTTCCTGGACACCGGAGGATGTAAGGATTGTTCCATGTTGCCATGGTACCCAGACATGAAATAAACACTGTGATAAATAAATAAACTGTGAATACATGTGATAAAGTATGCTTAACATTGGCAAGTTACTCTATTATATATCTCTCTGTGATGCCACATTCCACTTTTGTAGGAAAAAAGTGTTTATTAAAATCCTCAATTTGATGTTTATGGAGACATTGTACAATGGTATCAGCATTTCATTTACATATTCCTATTTTAGTCCAAACGAAAATGTTTTAACAAACTTAATTAGTTACATAACAATTAATACATATTTAAGACCTGACTAAACTTTTCCCCTAAAACATATATATCGCAACAACCTATTTAGTCAATAACAATTCGACATATAATATGAATATATTAATTTATATATTTCCGGGTAAGCAATATATTCATTTACCTAGGTCATGTTTCAAATTTGTATTTAAGTAGTAATTCGTTACCTGTGTTTACAAATATAAAGGTGTCATCTTGACAAAAGTCATTCATTGGATGATCAATCACATATTGGTGACATGTATTGGTGACACGATTATCATATTGTTATTCCATTTTGTAAGCATGGAGTAAACCCTTTCCCCATTCATTGACATATAGCCTGTCATTCACTAGACATGTGCCGTATGGTTTCCTCACAGGCGGCTGTAGCGCCAAGACGCTCCACTGCCCATTCGCATTTAGGAGCTGAATGCGATGGTTGTTTTTATCTGCAATTAGGGCAGTACATGCAGTAATAGTAAAACCGATGAATGGAGAGTAGAGATCACCGGCTGCTTGGTTGCCCATGCGTCCAGTGTTCGATTTCAGCATACCGTCCAAGGAAAATATATCGACTTGGTTGCTAGTAGCAAGACAGACATAGAGGAGGTCATTTGTGATGCCAACTGTGATAATTTTCTTTTTGTCACAATTGACAGAAAACGAATGGCGCTGCTTCCATTCATCCGTGTGCTCGTATACATCCACTGTTGCTGTCGTTGTGTTAGCGGCATAGTAGCAATTTTGATGACACACAACACCTGTGAAGATACCATCTGCGATCCGTTTAACTGGGCCACCTGAAGAAAATCAATTTATTCATATATTTGTGTTACATATAGAACACAATAACTTGTATTTTATATTACCAAAATCACTTCGGAATGGTTTCTGTTGCAAATTATATACTCAATTAATGACATTAAAATATGTTCCTATGAAATGAGGTTAATGTTGCGTATTATGGACCCGCTCATAATAAAAAGAACAATATTTTGATTAAGTTTACTCATACAAGTGACTTAGATGTATGTTTATAAATATTGATATAAGTATAATCAAGTTTTATAAACGAATGAGGATAACTTTCATTGCCTTTTCTATACATTTTCTGCGACTAATGAAATTAAATACTTCCATGGGTACTGACCATTCTCTTTGATCTGATACAGGCCGCTTTGCGCGGCAACAACTAGATCCCCAGAGGAGATACTGCAAACATCCCACATTCCACCCATGTTACGTTTAGGTATGCGTTTCACTTGATTAAGGTTGATGTCACACACCGTGATACCCTGAGTGTGGCATTGATACAGCAGGTTACCAAGATAGCGAATGCATTTGGGGGTATAAGATACTTGCAATATCTAAGTTCACAGCCTTGGCGCTCCATTCCCGAAAACGTTGAAGTTTGAGGTTGATTCCTGTGACACCGTTGTCCGGACTTTTAGTCTGTCTTACCAGATCATTTGCCTGCTCTACTACATCAGCACCTTTGATGGCCAGTTTTGGATCTTTCTTTTTAATAGTGGCTAAAAATGCTTCGTGCTTTTTCTCGAGCTTGCGAACTATTTTTTGATGCTTTGATATATCTTGTTCAATGATAGATGAAAATTGTTCTGTTTCCTTTAGGATATCTTGATCGATTTGATTAAATTTATTGTTCATTTCCAGTATGCACTGGTCTCGAAATACCTTGGACTGTTTGAGAGTCCTCAGCTGGGTGTCTTGTGTATTCTTCTTCTCGGTTTGGAGTGTTCTTATGTATGTGTGAAATTCATCTATCTTCACTTTCAGTCCCTGTATCTCAGTTTGCAAAGATGATTCGATCTCTTTATTCTTCATCGACAATTGTTCGATGTGATGATATTTCGCATACCTAGCTTTCAGATGAATCTTTTCGCATGGGGAACAAATCCACTGTTCACAGTCGACACACCAAAAGGCTATTTCATTGTCATTGCAAAGTTCACATTTCATCGGGGCAGTGACATTTTCATGTGGGATGGAAGGCCCAGCATGCGAAACTGTTGTTGCTTCTACCAATCTACGGTTGAATTCATTTTCGAGTTCCTGAAACGCTTGAACAAAGTTCTCCGTTTGAAAATCGTGGACAACTTGATCGATATCACAACAACGTTTACATTGCGGACATTTTAAATTGTTGGATCCTCTAGCTAGTCCATGTATACATTTTTCGCAGTACAAATGGCGACAAGGTAAAAGTTTAGGGTTAACAAAAACCTCAAAACAAACGCTGCATTCACTAGCTCTTTCTGCTGAAGCCATTTTGTTTGTGAAATTTATTGTTAAATATATCTAAAGAGAAATTCCATTGATGAATTTATTGATATCTATATCCACATCAATATCAATATTTAAACAGTATATTCATTTCATTATTCTAACTTTTATGAATTATATATAACATAACAGGTTTTGCGTCTTGTAATGATGATACACTAGCCCATAACAATAACAATACTATACCAGTACATCTGAAGTATACGTTTATAAACTACGTACAATAGATACGCTTTCCACTTAAGTGTTACTGATAAGAGGATCTCACGTTTTATCATCGCTGTTAATATAATTAAACATTTAAGTTATGTGGTATTCTTCATGCATCACATCTAATCAACGTATAAATAAGAATAAACGTTGATGACGTTTTGAAACTGAATATTATCTGGATTCATCTACAATTTATCATGATATCATACTTGATAAATACACCAGAAACCTTATATAGAATTTGGATTATAAATTTACATGTGATGAATGATTCTCAATCGCATCATTTTATGAATCTGAACTATTGCACAATGACGTTTATTAGATGGGATGTCTAGTTTACTGGTTAAGGAGATAAAAGTGCAATTTGCCATGCGATTTAACTGTTTATCAACATAGGTATTCTTTAAAATATCTTCATGCGCATGTGCTTAGCAAATATAAAAATGATCACATTTGAATATAAAATTTACACATATACAGCTTCCGTATGTATGAGAGAATGCGTATTTAGGTTATTTATTGCAACAAGCGCTTTAAAAAATTAAATATAAAGAAAATATTGCATTTGATTTAAAGCTTTGATGATGAAATCGATGATTTTGAGAGAGAATCATTATTAAGTTGATCTGCTTGCATTAACCAATAGCATGAATATCATGTATAGCTTAATTATAGAGCGATTGCATTCCAAATACAAAGTTTTAAATTCCAATCCGCCATTTGCGGTTGCTGGTGATTTGAGCTCTGACTCGTGCTTGTGAAAATGTAACGGAATTCTCTACTTATACTTTCTTATCATTAATCACTAACTTATTCATTTGATGTGAATACCTTAACCAGAATATGAAGTTTAAGAAAGTATGTTGAATGACAATTATCGATGATTTGATAAACAGTAATCATGAGTAAATATGTTTAATCTACTATTAATCGAACCTAAGTTGAATCTAAAAAAGTGTGGTCGTCGAGCCTTCTCTCGAAGTGGACCTAGAGTATAAAATTCTCTCCTTCTCGCTATTCGAAAGTGTGAAAATGTCAATGATTTTAATGAAAACTCAAAACGTTCCTTTTTAGTAAACGTTATAGATAAATGTTTTTAAATTATAAAGGTTTCGTCTTATAATGTTAGGTATGCGCTTAGATAGTTTACTTATTACGCGCTCTATAAATACTTATATGTATGTATGTAAATAAGGTTTCATATAGAGAGGTTGGTTAGTCAGTTATTCTGTCGGTAGGGTTTTTGAAATAAACTTATGAATTATTCACGTATATATTTACTCATGTACATAATTTTGATGTTATACAATCCAAACTTTATGATTTCATCTTTAAGGCATTTAAATGCATTTACAATATGATTAATATGGTGCAAAACAAACTCATTGCAAACATATCGAAGCTAAAGCAAAAATGATAATTCAACAATACATATATACAGTTAATATTTTGAAATATATACTTATTCATAAATAACTTAAAATAGAATATTTTACTGAGCATATGCGAGCGAACAGAGGAAGACTCGTACCACAGCAATCGTCCGATGATATGTGGTGATATTATTCTAAATATGGAGAGGAATCGGATTTATCTGCAAATTGTTTCTAAAATGTCGTAAACTCAAACAAATAGATATGCATGAGTTCGAGAACCAACTATAAGCGCTCAGTACTACACCGAACACCATCTAGACTATCTTATAAACGTCTTTTTATCTCCAAAGTGCTTTAGATAATGTGGCTCCGCAATTTGACAAACGCAATAAAACAATAAAACCCTGGGTTGAGAAAGAGGTATTATAGAAAGAAATAAAGAAGAACTAAAATATCGTCTTCAGCTCAAAAGAAAAATGCTCAAATACTCCATCTCGACTTCTAATTATAGACATTAAAGAAATCGTGTTAACGATCGAATCTTACAAATAAAGACTGGCTTTTTTTTAAATCATCAATTATGGATTGCAAAGGCGACCAAAAGACACTCTATCTTCTTATCAAAACACTGGAAAAAAGCCTTCAGCTTCGTTTCGTTTGAAAACGACGAAACCTTTGCAAATCGGTTTTCCATTAGTTTCTTTAATCTAAAATGAAAAAAAAAAACAATTCGCCAATCAGAGCATCTCCGAGCATGTAACACTGCCAACACGGCCAACACATGAATTCCTTCTCATAACGCCATATGAGCTCCGAAAGACTCATACTTCGCTCTCCGACGAAATCAGGTGCGCTGAAGCTTGTTTCAACGTTTTTTGCTGACAAAAAACCTCAACACGGCGCTGCGTTCAACGGAAATAGTCAACAGATCATTGGATCTATGTCTAGAGCAAACTTTCAAACAAATAATTATCACGCCAATCCCGAACAAAACCGAAAATAGACGAATTGGAAAACTTGAGGCTTATCTCAAACCCACCCTTTTTATCGAAAGTCATCGAGCGGATTGTCATAGAGAAAACCACTTCAAACGGTTCAGAATACGATCTAGATGAGCCACAGCTGTGAACCGTGAACTGCCCTATCAAAGTATCAAATTGTATCGTTTCAACCATGAATAATCCAATAGTTACACTACGACAGCTCTCCTTGACCTGTTGGCGGCGTTCGACATCGTACCCCCGATAGTTTTTGGCTCGTCAAGAGTCAGAATGCGGAATTTCTGGTGTTGCCTTGCAATAGTTTACAGTATACTTTAATGACCGCTCGCAGTCGGTGAATGTAAGTGTAACGGCCGTGGGGGTTCAACTGAAGAAAAGGCGAGCGTAATCTGACTGGTGCTTTATTGAAGCAATGTAGAAAAACTGGAATAATAAAAGAGAACACACACGTAAAACTGTGCTTATAAATCTAGACGCTTAACCATGATAAAATGTACATTAATCCGACAACATACGAACGTGTGACAATTACGAGAGCCTTTACGTAACATACTTTGAACGCTCATAACTCACTCAATCATTACAGAAATATACTAATATGCACATCAAAATGATCCATGCAATAAGGGCAATAACGTTATAAATGACTTAATTACCTTTTTGCCTCCAATAAGGTATTTATTCAACATTTCGTACAGATTTACAAAAGTACGTTCTTTGAATTTCAATATGTCTGGCGCTCACCTCGATCTCTTGCCAAACCGTTCGACAAGTTAACTAATATATGTAACGCGCATTTAGATTGGTTGTTCACTTTCGTCACATGGCCCCCAAAATTTTACAACAAATTTCAAAATCAACACTAAACAAACATAACACTTAACTTACGCTATGGGAGCAGACACAAGACACTCTGATATACGCGACACGTTGATACACTCATAAGCAGTTGATACATAATACAAATTGGGTCATTCAAAATGGTACTCGCATATGATAAACCGTACATCAATATTTACAAGACGTCCAATAAGGTATACAATTCATAAAATATAGAAAACACTAAAAGTCACAATCGAGTATCTGATCAAACGGAGAGAGTAAACCTGCGTTAAAAAGTGCTCGTGTGGCTAACAAATTCAGTTCATGGAACACACGGAGATAGAAAAGCACAGGTATGTATCACACATAACAAGGCTCCTTGGCGGCGGAATACTCCGGTCATCAACATGTTATCCGCTCAAAAGCGCATTCAACGCTTCTTCCTTCGTTGGTGAAACACTTTATGACACAAACACGTTACATTGTTCTGATTCACGTCCATAGTACCAACGATACTCCACCCTAAGTCCGTTAACACTGCAAATAGTGCGTCACTACCATCATCTGATATAACCTTGCGTGGCTTAAGAGCGCGCGGGCAGTTGTAGCCGATTAAGAGACCGATATCACACTGTTGTTATGGAGGTAGCTCTTTGATCATTTCCGTGAGGTGTGGCCAGTGACGTGCGGCTTCTGCAGACGGGATATGATTACTATCACTTGGTAAACTTTCACGAGTCAAGGCTGAAGGTATGGAGATGAGCTGATTACGGTCAAAACCTTGCACGTTCAAACCAGATACTTCCACACAATCCATTACTTCATCAACAGCCATTGTTGCGAGCGGAAGCTGAATTGGAGTGACCTTGACTTGCAGCTGGTTGCAGAGTTCCTCAGTGATAAATGAACTGTCGGATTGTGTATCTAACAGGGCGTATGTTAAAGCCTCTTTCCCATTGTCCTTGTTCGATATATACACTGGTACAATCATTGATGCTTTGCTGCTGCGTAGCGTTGAGCAGGAATGGTTCATTACTTTTGTTTGATCGCTTCGGTCAATCGTAGAATCATTGGTGTCAAGTGCGCTTGGTCGATTTTCCCATTCATTGAATTGAAGGAACGTAGAGTGTTTGCTCTGACAAACGCGGCAACGATGGGTGCTTTCACAGTTCTTTGCCAGGTGTTGTGATTCTAGACAGTTGAAGCAGAGACCCTTCTGCTTTGCAAATGCGTGTCTCTCGACGATCCGTTTCTTCCGAAAGTCTGGGCATAGTCCAAGCCAGTGGTCACCTTGACATATTACACAAGAGGGCTGGCTGGAACTGTTGCACACTTGCTTGACGTTGGTTTCTTATGTCTTCTTTTCCACTTGTTGCAAACGATGTGCTGCGTGAGCTCATGTAGGACCAACTACCTTGTTTTGGAGTTGCTTGAAATGCGAATATGGGGTCACATGCGAGTTGTGCTTGGTGTGAAATGAAACTTGCGAACACACAAAAGGGAGGGTACGAGGGCGACACTTTGTTGCTTGAATAGCGGGCTGATTCATGTGTTCCTGATGTGTTTCTGTGGTCATCAACCCTCAATTTCCATCTATCCAAAACAGCTTCAAGCAGTTTCATCAATAGCGGCTGGCACTGCATCGGGTATTTCAAGAAATTCATATCACAGTTAGTTTTCATGGCCGAGTTGCATTGACATAGAAAGTCAGAAAGCCGTTGTAACGATTCACCGTCGTTGTGTGGAACAACAGGCCAATTCATCACACTTTGACGAAACGCACTTGCAACGAGAAACGAATTCCCATAGCGCTGGTCTAGTCTTTCCCGCGCATCGTTGTAACGGCTTGGATTCGCTTGAATGAGAAAGCCCTCGATACATTCGCGAGCTGGCCCCTTCAGGTAACGCTGCAGATAGTGTAATTTTTCTGATGCTGAGATAGGTTTGCGGTCTATCAACATATCAAATGAAGTCTTCAAAGAGTTGTAGTCAAGCACGTTGCCAGAAAACACAGACGGTTCCGGCAGCGGCAGACGATTCACACTCGAATGCTGACGAAATGTATCTTATAGTTTGCTAGTGCTGTCACGCGGAAAACTTGTTTGTTCATAGTTGTTTCCAAGAGGAGCAGACAGAACCGGTGGAGCGCTAACGTTCATACGGTCTGCAGATACTGTAGTTTCTTGTTGGTTTGAGCGCAATTGGACACTTCCGGATTCGGACTGTAAAGTTACTATAGTGTCTGAGAGGCGCTGTGCGAGCTCATGATCAGCATGCTCAATCCTTTCGATCGTTTGGTGTATGTTGTCATACGTTGGTTGCACTTGCTGATATGCCTCCCGAAGCGATGATATGTCTTCCATTAACAAACCTAGGATATCACTTTCTGTCTTTAACAGTTGTATATTCTCGGAGTCCGTTATAAGTCTGTAAATGCGACTGGATTGTTTTCGCCAGTTAGAGAAAACGGTTCGTATATATGCTTTGAGTTGGTCCACATCAACCCGTCGCTCGTTCTCCTTAGTTTGAAGAGGATGCACTTCGGATTCATGATCAACATGTGCACTGAGCTGTGGGTCAGTGTCCAGAATGTGCGTTGCATTGCCTGCAGTAGTTTCTTCTTTCTGATACAGGGCCGTCGCCATTATAGGATTTATATTTCTATAACACTCACACACACTGTTCTTCGGTATTCGTCACACAAATAGGTTTACAACACTTTAAGCATAAGAACTCACGTGCAGTAACTCACTTAACCCACCTTAAAATAGCTTCTTATTACTTTATCACATGTGCAATATACGGATATGTTATTAGCAATCAAATATAATGACAGTTACATTCTCAAAGATTGCGCACAACGGATATAAATTATAATCAAATTAACACAACTGTTAAGCAGAGGTAAATAACACCATACGTTGGAAGTTTGTTTACAAAAATATCACTTTATAATCTTAAACAGAGAAATGTTATTAGTTTAATGCTGAATATAACCAAAATGGGGGCCGCGCATGCGTACTTTACATCACTGTTTACAACACTTCCGGTTGCGCGATAATAAACAAACCCCCTTTTTTAATGATTTATATATTGTTAAAATCACATAATATCACTCAATACAAACACGACAAAGGCATTTACGAATCACGTTACTCTATGTGCATGAAAGTGTGACGAAAAACCGGAAGTTATAAACTTGCACCTCGAGAGACAATGTTAACAAATTGTAGAAAATCCGGAAACAGTCGAGTGCTGGTCGGAAAGTGGCGAACAGAGTTGCATCTCGGGTAAATGTTTGCATAAAAAACGTAAAAGTCCGGAAACTAACGAACTGCGTTCGGAATGTCAGGTGAAAGGCCTCTCGGAAATAATTGTTCTTGGTTAACGATGAAATCCGGAAACTATCGATTCGCGTTCGGAAAGTCAGGTGAAAGGCATCTCGGGAAATGGTATCACTTAATCAAATTATTATCACGCGTGTTGCGATTGGTCCTTGATTTTTTGCATCTTCAGGTCTTCAGATCAAAACGCCCTCTTTCGGGGGAAAACGGCACAGTTCGCTGACGTTATACATGCGTCAAACTTTCAGGCCTGTCGTGACATCAACAATTCAATGAAACAGCGGTCGTCGCTGAATCGGAAACACTCGGTAATGTTAGGCATTCTTCGGATTGTATCGATCGTATGGTTTGGCTAAGGGGCGTGGTGAATTGGACGGGTGTCGGTGAAGGGGCTCGGTGACGACGTTGCAACACAATAGATAGTTGGAATTCGGCAAGTTTTTCTACTGTAACGGCCGTGGGGGTTCAACTCAAGAAAAGGCGAGCGTAATCTGACTGGTGCTTTATTGAAGCAACGTAGAAAAACTGGAATAATAAAAGAGAACACACACGTAAAACTTTGCTTATTAATCTAGACGCTTAACCATGATAAAATGTACATTAATCCGACAAAATACGAGATTGTGACAATTACGAGAGCCTTTACGTAACATACTTTGAACGCTCATAACTCACTAAATCATAAAGAAATATACTAATATAAACATCAACATGATCTATGCAATAAGGGCAAGAACAATCTAATGACTTAATTATCTTTTCGCCTCCAATAAGGTACTTATTCAACATTTCGTACAGATTTACAAAAGTACGTCCTTTGGAATTCAATATGTCTGGCACTCACCTCGATCTCTTGCCAAACCGTTCGAAAAGTTAACTATTATATGTAACGCGCATTTTGATTGGTTGTTCACTTCCGTCACAGTAAGGGACTCCGACTCGATTATTCAAAAATTTTCACGGGTATGTTGCAGGGATCCGGGACTGGTCCTTTCGGATCCTCGAAATATACTGGACCTTGAACACTAAGTCGCTCTTGTCATATAATTCTTAACCTAATAGCCTATTATATATTCTATTAAAATAAGTTTTATGTTTTTAATAAGGAGCTTATAAGATTATGTTATAGAATAACTCAAAATTATTGCATCAACAGGTTTATTTACTTTTTTGGAAAAAAAGTGTACATCATAGTCCTTTCCTTATTAATGTCATATCCAATCAAACAGTGCTTTTGCTTAATTAGTCAATAAACAATTCATGTATATATACACTCTTACCTTAACCTTATCTTCGAATAAATGTATATCAAAACAATGCGATTTGTCAAGCGGTTTGCTTTCGATATATATTTTGAATATATGCAATTGATCATTCCTAGATATCCACAAAATATACAATGACCAATTCATGTATCGAGTTAACTTGAGAGGTTTATATTAAAATGTTTCATTTTAAAATATATTTTATATTTACATAAGACTTTTTAAGTGGTTATTCAAAAACAATTCTTCATTTAATCACATACCAAGTTCGAAGTTGCTTCAGAAGTGTTTAATTAAATGCTACATTTTGAAATATATACTACAATATTGATAGTTTTATATGAAAAGAAGTCATTTGATAATCAGTCTCATATCTGTGAGAAATGAATGTCAGCAACAACCGTTTTATATAACTCTTTTAGTAAGCAAAATGTATTTTCCCCAGGTATTCATTAACATTAAACCTGCATGTACGCCTGAAGTCTAAAAACACCCGTTCGCAATTAGTGAAGCACCTGCTACATCAGTGCACAGAATCGTGACGGCCTGACGTATTCGCGATATTCGTTTTTTTTTTAATTTATGGTTGATTATGATTCTACTTTTATTCGTACCATATAGAGCAGATTCTTTTTGAAATGAAAATTGTGTTTTTCTATGCCCCCCCAAGGGTGTTTCTATTCATTCGACTGTGTACATTCATCTTACTGTCACTGTGTCGGCATTTCAAAGATACAATGTACACATTGAATGTCCTTTTTAAAACATTGAACGGTTACAGTGACCTTCTACAAGGGATGTTGGTTAAATAACGCTTTTATATTACAATTTGTCATGAATTGAATATATATTTACTATTAGAATGTTATGAACATATTCAAGCAGATAGAATATATAATTTATTTTGTAAACGTTTGTGACAGCAGCTGTCGACATTATTCCACTTTATAGGCATGAACTGCATTCTCGTTTAAGTCATTGATATAGAGCGTGTTATTAACTAGACATGCGCCATATGGCAAATTTAAAGACGGCAGCAGCTTAACAATGCTCCACTGTCCATTTGCGCTGAGAAGCTGAATGCGGTTGTTACCAAAGTCTGCAATGAGTGCAGCACCTGTAGCATCAGTGGCACAAATGCACGGGCCGCTTAATTCACCGGCTGATCCATTGCCTTTGCGTCCAGTGCTTGATTTGAGCAGGCAATCTAATGAAAATAGATCGACTCTGCACTCTTCGGCAAAACAGACATAGAGTAGGTCATTTGTAATTTTGAGTGTTATGATCCGATTCTTTTCACCATTGACGGAAAATGAATGGCGGTGTTTCCATTCATCCTTGTGCTCGTACACATGCACTGTTGCTGTCGTTGCATTTGCAGCATAGTAGCGATTTTGATGACACACAATACCAATGAATATACCATCTGCGAATCGTTTTACTTGGTCACCTAAAGAAAACCTTTTTTTCATATATTTGTGTGAAATAAAGAGCAAAACAATTTTCATTGCATATAACCAATATCACTTCGTAATAGTTGCTGCTGCAAATCATATACTCTATTAATTACATTTAAATATGTGCCCGTGAAGTGCGGTTATACATGCGTATTATAAATCAGTTTGTTAAAAAAAAATCAATACGTTGATTAAATTTACTCATACAAGTGACATATCAACACTTAGATGTATGTTTATGAATATTGATATAAGTATAAAGTTTTATCAACAAATGAGGATAACCTTCATTGCGTTTTCTAAATGTTTTCTGCGTCTAATAAAAGTATCGCTTCCATTGGTACTGACCATTCTCTTTAATCTGATACAGGCCGCTTTCCGTCGCAACAACTTGATCCCCAGAGGAGAAGCTACAAACATCCCACATTCCACCCATGTCGCCTTTCGGTATGTGTTTCACTTGATTAAGATTGTTGTCATACACAGTAATTCCCTCTCTGTGGCATAGGTACAGCTGGTTACCCAGATGGTGAATGCATCTGGGGGTGTCAGATACTTTCACCGATATTAGGCGTTTCCATGGCTTACTGCTAACCAACTCAAGAGACTGCACCTGAAACAAAATTTCAATTATATTAGTATAGGTCAACAGTGTTCGATTTATAATGGAGCTATTATGTAACAAAGGTTCCAAGGATATAACAGATATTCTTAATGTGCAAAACCTTTTTTAGTTGATAGATACTGATCTATAAAAACATTAACATGATTATATTGAACCAAAACAGTTTTGATCTGTGGAGAACACAGTTTGCTTCACACTTGATATGACCAAAATGTCATTTATATTGTATTTTTGTTACATCGACTTTAAATTTACAGCCTAGATATTATAGACATGAACAAAGTTTTTTTGTTAAGATGTTAAGGAGTTAGAAAATAGTGCTGACCAAATCGGAGTTCCTTGGCGTTGCAAGAGCCGCGGATCTACAAAGGTAGATACAACTAGGCATTCCCGAAGGTATAAATGTGAAGTAATGAAATTCTACATTTTAATTCCAGTAATGAAATGTGTACATGGCTAAATAGTGTGTTAGGAATAAAACTACTATTTATTTCGATAATATTTATTTGTCCTGTATGACCTTCTTCAGCGGAAATGTATTCGACTCAAACATGAAAAATTGCATAATGCCTTTGATTTTTCAAGAATATTACCCTGACAAAAATGTCAATTGAGTAATATGGAACGTACTATATTTTTCTATTACTTTCAGAAGGAATGATAATGCAAATTCAAAAATAAAACAAAATTACAAAATATATAAAATATTGATAAAATACAGGAACATTTTAATGATTTTTTCTGTATATAAATAAGTCTATAAGTTTATTTTTGCTTCATTTGCAACCAGAAGGTTGAATTGTTTACAATTTATATTCCACACACATTATACAATTTATATACTAAGAACACTTTGGTTATTGATCTGTGTAAGCAATCAATGTGTCAATTTGACGGCGCACCGGTGAACTCACCTAGGTTCTTTGGGCTGCCATCTTACAATTTAATTGCACACCATTCCATAGACAGATCGATAAATCCCTAGGGCCAAGCATATTTGACATGAATCCTGGGGCATGCGGGGATTCGAACTCATGTCCTGCAGATTCAGGTTTGCTTGGCTGGCCAGCGCTTATACCAACTACGCCACCGTGCCCCCAAGACTAATGCAATTCTAAATTGTCTACAATTCATTTATTCTATATCATTTTTTTTCTTCTCCATATTTAAACATCGCCTTGTGGCTACTATGCCATTATGATGCGGACTATTTAAATACAACGGGATCATATCATTTTGGCAAATAGTGCGTTTTGGACAAATTACTCGTTTTCTGCATTATTTCCAAAGCTTCATATTGTGTTGTTATCACTAGTTTCAACTTTTTCCCTTTGTGATGTCATGAGAGATTGTCCATTTAACAATTGAATGATTATAAAATATTTCACTCTTTGTGACGTCATAAATAATTGTTCATTAAATTGTTGCTATTATGACTATGACATTGAATGAATCTGTGTAAAATTGAATTAATACATGCATGTGAATGATAAAAGTAACATATGTAAATATTTCTTATAAGTATAAAATGTTAAAACATTCAAATGCTTATATTTTGTAACTATCATATCCATCAACAATAAGGCATATAGCAATTTATAAAATGTCATAATTAAATGGATGGAGATTGGCATTTCAGTTTTGTTTCAAACACTAGAGTTGTGGCTACAGTGTCATCTGTACGCAAGAATTGTTTATAGGAATGTAACTGATAAAAAGAGTTTATATACATCTCCTTGTTGCTCCAAGGTTTAATATATATCATATATATTTTTGACATCTCCTGTTACTTGCATGTTGCAAATATCACGGATATCTCAAAGGATATTGCGAACACAAACAAGATTTTTGCGTTGAAAAAAAAATATTTTGGCTGCAAAAATTGAATGAAAAGTGCTATGAAGTTGTGATGAAAACCCGCTTTCCCACGCTTCAAATCTTATATGAGTTTAAAATGAATACAATATTCACTGCATTCTATCAATATTATGTTTTGCATATTTACCATTTAACTCTTATTGTTTGGCAAATATGGGTTGGGTTCGATTATTGTGTTATATAACATTTTCTCCACACATGCAAATATAAATGAAATCGAACTAATAAAATCGTACTAATAGAATATAACAATTCAAAAGTTTCCTAAAATATGCAATATTAATTTGAACTAGCCCAACTTGAATCGCTAAGTTCACCAAGAATGCGTGTACAAACTTTTGTGACCATTTTAAAATTGTATATAGAAAAATAAATACAACAATACGGCAAAGAGGTGGTACAAACCGCGCCTTGTAAAACAAGTTGTAACTCAAATCAATTGCTTACTTTATGTGTAATGCTGCCTCCCCGAATCTCTAAGTTCACAGCCTGGACACTCCATTTCTGCAAGCGTTGAAGTTTGAGTTTGATACCTGTGACACAGTCGTCCGGAATTGTAGTCTCTCTTACAAGTTTATTTGCCTGCTCTACAATATTTGTACCTTCGATAGCCAGTTTTGGATCATGCTTTTCAATAGTAGCTAAGAATGATTGGTGTTTTTTCTCAAGCTCTTGAACTATCTTCAGATGTCGCGATATATTTTGTTCAATGCGAGATATAAACTTTTTTGTTTCCTTAAGGATATCTTGATCGATTTGATTAAATTCATTGTTTATTTTCAGTATGCACTGGTCTTGCAATTCTTTGGACTGTTTGAGGGTTTGTATCCTGTGTGTTTCTCTTCTCGGTTTGAAGTGTTCTTATATATATGTGAAATTGATCTATCTTCACTTTGAGTTCCTGTGTCTTAATTTGCAAAGACGATTCGATCTCTTTGTGTTTGATTGATAATTGTTATATATGATGCTCTTTTGCATACCTTGCCTTCAAATGAATCTTCTTGCATGGGAAACAAATCCATTGTTCACATTCGACACACCAAAATGCTATTTCATTATCATTGCAAAGTTCACATTTCATCGGGGCAGTGGCAACGTTTTCAGGTGGGGTGGAAGTCCCAGCATGCGAAGCTGCTGTTGCTTCTACCAATCTACGGTTGAATTCATTTTCGAGTTCCTGAAACGCTTGAACAAAGTTCTCCGTTTGAAAGTCGTGGACAACTTGATCGATATCACAACAACGTTTACATGTCGGACATTGTAAATTCTTGGATCCTCTTGCTAGTCCATGTATACATTTTTCGCAGTACGAATGGCGACAAGGTAAAAGTTTTGGGTTTACAAATATCTCAAAACAAACGCTACATTCACTAGCTCGTACAGCTGAAGCCATTTTGTGAATTGATATTATTGTTTTACATTTCTATAGATGAATAGCTATAGTTATAGATGAATATATCCATGTCTATATACATAACCATATTAAATCCATATTAAAATAATATGTTTATTTCATTATTCTGAAATATTCATGAATTATATATTACATTACATACTTTTGCATCGTGTCATCTGAATAAGCTAACTATTCAAGTACATCTGAAAGATGTTTAGATCGTGCACGAAATACGTTTTCCACTTAAGTGTTACTGATAAGAAAACCTTACATCATATCACGACTGGGAATATATTTGTGTATTTGAAATTTCAAGCAAAGACACCACAAACATGTAACGTATGAATATAAACATGGTTTATATTGATACACATGTTGTTATAAGATTTAGTACTGAATTTCATATAATCTAATTTATAATTTACTATAAACGAATGCATAGTTAATACACACACCCCTTTATAGAAAGTAAAATTCTAAAGTAACATATGCTGAATGATTGAAACGTATCATTTCACGAATATGAACCTTAATATAATATTGAATGATGACGTATATTAGATGGGATGTCTAGTTCATTGGTACATGGTGATACAAGTGTCATTTGCCATGCAATTTTATTGAGTTGTTTATCAACATAAGTACTCTTTAGAAAATACACATGTATTTAGACTTAGAGAATTTGATACGAAAATTGAATGGAAATAATCATATTGGAATATATAATTTCCAAATAAATACCATCGGTATGAGAGAATAAATATATAAGAATTTACAAATGCTTCAAAAACCATTTATAAAAAAAAACATAACATGCAGGGGCTTGATGATGAAGCCAATGATTTAAGGGTAAACCCATATTAAGTTGATCCACCTGCATAAGCCAACAACAAACATATTATATATAGCTTTACCATTAGTTTTATTTAGCAGTCACTTAATAATTGGTTTGTATAGCTTTGGAAACACTTAGCTCAATGGTTGAACGCTCGTTTTTCAATCCCGAAAATCCAAATTCCGATCCGCCCTCTGCGGTCCTGGTGATGTGAGCTCAGACACTAGTTTATTAAAATGTAACGGAATTTCCTACCTATCCTTTCTTACCATTAATCACAAACTTATTCATTTGATGTGAATACCTTAACTAGAATATAAAGACACTTTTGAAATTATAAGAAATTTTGTTTAATGACAATTATCGATGATATACAGTTATACTAAAGTTTCATATGGATGCACTGGTTAGTCAGATATGCTCTCGGTAGGGTGTTTTAAAAAGCTGAATCCTGAATCAGTCACGTATATATTTACTCATGAACATAATTTAATTGTTATACAATCCAAACTTGATGTTTTCATCTGGTAAACATATAAATGCATTTACAATATGATCAATATTGTGCACAATAAACGCATTTCAATCATATAGAAGCTTAAGCTAAAACTTTATTTTAACAAAAACATGAATACAATGAATGTTTCTAAAATATAAACTAATTTATAAATAGCAAATAATCAAATATTCTATTAAGCATATGCGAGCAGACAGAGGAAGACTCGTACCACAGTTAGGAGCAATTGTCTGATGATATGCGGTGAGTTTAATCTACACATTGACAAGAAATCGGATATATCAGCCAAATTATTCCAAAACACTTAAACAGATAGATATGCATGAGTTCGAGAACCAACTGGAAGCACTCACTACTTTAGACAACACCGAACACGATCTAGACTCTCTTGTTGACGCCTTTTCATCTACTATGCAAGGTGCTTTGGATAAAGGAGCTCTGCTATATTACAAACGCTTCAAAACTCTAAACTCAATAAAACCTATTATAGAAAGAAGAAAGAAGATGTCGTCGACTGCTCGAAAGAAGAATGCTCAACGACTCCATCAGGACTGCTAATTATAGAAATCAAAGAAATCGCGTTAATGATCTAATCGAACAAATGAAGTCTGCGTTTTTCTAACCATCAATAAAGGATTGTGAAGGCGACCAAAACACTCTATCGTCTTACAAACACTGGACAAACAAACCATCAATTCCGATTTACCTTGATTCTGAGAACGATAAAACCCTTGCAAATCAGTATTCCGATTTTTTTCAAATCAAATATTGAAATAAATAACGCACAATTCACCTATCAGAGCATCTCCGAGCACATCACACTGCCAAAACATTTGAAGAATAGTTGATACCATAGATTACCATTCATAACCCCAGATGAGCTAAAAAAACCTCGACACGGTGCTGCATTTTGTAACGGAATATGATCACTGAACTATGCCTATAGCAAAAGTATAAACAAAAAATTGTCACGCCAATCCTCAAAACCGAAAATCAACGAATTGGAGAACTTGAGGCTTATCTCCAATCCACCCTTTTTATTGAAAGTCTTTGAGCGGATTGTCATAGAAAAACTCACTTCATACTTTTCAGAATACAATCTGGATGCGCCCCACCATTTTGAATACAGGAAGAACTACATATGTAAAACTGCCCTTATACAAGTATCAAATTGTATCTTTCAACCATGAATAATCCAAGAGTTACACTCCGACAGCTCTCCTTGACCTGTTGGAGGCGTTCGACATCGTACCCCCGATAGTTTTTGGCTCGTCAAGAGTCAGAATGCGGAATTTCTGGTGTTGCCTTGCAGTAATCTACATCATACTTGAAGGACCGCTCGCAGTCGGTGAATGTAAGGAGCTCCGTCTCGGATACTCAAAAACTTTACACGGGTATGTTCCAGAGATCCGGGACCGGTTTGTGGGGATACACGAAATATGCTGGGCCTCTTGAATTACTCATTACACTATGTTTCTTTTGTCTTATAATTCTTTACCTAATAATGATTATGTTATATTATTATAAGATTATGTTATAGAATAACTAAGAATTATTGCTTCAACAGGTTTATTTACGTTTTTGGAAACAGTGTACATCATAGATATATTCTTATTAATGTCATATCCTATGAAATAGTGCTTTAGTAAACAAATCATGTATATGTACGGTCTTTATCTTCAAATAAATGTATAACAAAACAATCTGATCAGTCAAACGGTTCGGTTTCGATATATATCTTGAATATATGCAATTGACCATTTCTGGACATTCACAAAATTTACAATGACCAATTTATGTATCGAGTTTACTTGAGAGGTTTATATTCAAATGCTACATTTAAAATATATTTTACATTTACAAAAGTTTTTTAAGTGGTAATTCATAAACGATTGCTCATCCATTCATATACCAAGCTTATATGTCGAATTTGCTTCAGAAGTGTTTGATCAAATACTACATTTTGAAATATATACTACAATATTGATAGTTTTAAAGTGGTAATTCATAAACCTTTGTTCATAACAAAATCATGTCATTATATGAAAAGAAGTCATTTGATGATCAGTCTCATATTTGTGGGAAATGCATGTCAGCAACGATCATTTTATATAACTCTTTTTAGTAAGCAAAATGTATTTTCTCCAAGTATTCATTAACATAAAACCTGCATTTACGCCTGAAGTGTAAAAACACCCGTTCGCAATTAGTGAAGCACCTGCTACATCAGTGCACAGAATCGTGGCGACATGACGTATTAGCGATATACGTTTTTTAACTTATGGTTGATTATGATTCTACTTTTATTCGTACCATATAAAGCAGATTCTTTTTGAAAAGAAAATTCTGTTTTTTCTATGACCCACAATGAATGAGGGTGTTTCTGTTCATTTGACTGTGTACATTCATCCTACTGTCACTGTGTCTCCATTTTAAAGCTAAAACGTACACATCGAATGTCCTTTTAAACACATTCAGCAGTTACAGTGACTTGTCATAAAGGGGCTTTGGTTGAAGTACGCGATTATATTAATCTATATTTACGATCAGAATGTTATGAACATATTCAAGCAGATAGAATATATAATGTATATTGTAATCGTTTGTGACAACGGCGATGTCGACATTATTCCGCTTTATAGGCATACATTGATTTCTCTTTCCAATCATTGACATAGAGCGTGTCATTCACTAGGCATGCGCCGAATGGTTTCTCTACCCGCGGTTGTAACTGAAGGATGCTCCACTGTTTATTCGCACTGAGAAGCTGAAGACGGCTGTTACCAAAGTCTGCAATGAGTGCAGCACCTGCAGCATCAGCGGCACCGATGCGTGGGCTGCTTATCTCACCGGGTGATCCGTTGCCTTTGCGTCCCGTGCTGGATTTAAGCTGTCCGTCTAATGAGAACATATTGATTTTGTTTTCGTTGGCAAGACAGACATAGAGGAGGCCATTTGTAATGCCAAGTGTTATAAATTTATTTGTGTCACCATTGACAGAAAACGAATTACAATGTTTCCATTCAGAAATGTGCTCATACACTATCACCATTGCCGTATTTGTGTCGACAGCATAATAACGATTGTTATGACACACAACACCAGTGAAGTTGCCATCTGCGATCTGCTTCACACGTTTACCTGGGGAAAACATATGTCTATTTCAACATTTTTTTTTCTTTATTGTTATTTTAACCTTATCTGTTTTCAGTTACATTTTAACATTTCCATGAAGAATAAATGTATCTAAATTATGTATTTGTATGAAAAATAATCAAATGGCGAAATATGAATTTAAATAAACAACTGTTTAAGTAAATATCATCTTTTGAAGTCCAAGAAAAAATAAAGCGGACATCATGCAACTTGAAGCAAACAAAAAACGTCCTGATACTTACCATTTGTGTTTATCTGATAAAGGCCTCTATATGTCGCAATAACTAGATCGCCACAGGGCATGCCACATACATCCCTTACATCGCTCATGTCGCCATTCCCTATGCTGTTTACTTGCTTGAGGTTCATGTCGTATATTGCGATCCCGTCATCGTGACACTGGTATAAATGTGTACCCATGTTACGGAGGCAGTTCGGGTATCTTGGTACCGCCACTGATTTCTTGAGTTTCCACTGCTTAGTGCCAGCTAGACCAAGTGAGTGGTTTGAAACATTTGATTGGCCCTAAAATATCGTACATATGCTATGATATAATGATTTCAAAACGAAACAATATATTGTACATTTTGCCAAAAATCATTTATACATATCTTATAAGCTAATTCAGACATTTTACTGTCAGCTTTGATAAAGATTCATGTTACAGATTAAATCAGCAGCAAAATAAAAAACCAATTTCAAGAAACATGACATTTTCTAAAATGCATTCTAAAGAAACGCTTTGACAGCAGTTAATGCAAACGTTTAATAAATGTAGCTGAACATCCTCTCAGGTATGTATGTAGTTGAAGAGGCATGAGAGCATATCAAGATAGAATTGTAAAAATAAACTATCGCAATCAAATGGCATGAAATCACACAGGATATCCGTTTACGCTACTGTTCAGTGATATTTTACTATATCAGTTATTTCCAAACCCAAAACAATAACAATTAATATAAAATATTTAATCCTATGATATGGACAATCGATTATAAAGATTTGCTAACCTGTGGTGCAATACTGCCCCCTTCAATCTCTAAATTCACAGCTTGAGCGCTCCATTCCCGTAAGCGCTTAAGTTTGAGTGTGATTCCCGTGACGCATCTATCTGGTCTTTTTGTTTTTCTCACTAGATCTTTTGCCTGTTCTACGATATTTGCGCCGTCGATGGCAAGTTTTGGATCCTTCTTTGTAATGGTAGCGGAAAATGATTTGAGGTTTTTTTTCGAGCTTGCAAACTACCTTTTGATACTTTGCACGATCTCGTTCAATGAGATTTGAAAATCGTTCTGTTTCCTTTAGGATATCTTGATCGATTTGATTGAATTTGTTGTTCATTTCCAGTATGCACTGGTCTCGGAATTCTTTGGACTGTTTAAGAGCCCTGAGCTGGGTGTCCTGTGTGTTTTTCTTTTCGGTTTGGAGTGTTTGGATGTATGTGTGAAATTCATTTATCTTCACTTTGAGTCGCTGTATCTCAGTTTGCAAAGATGATTCGATCTCTTTATTCTTCATCGACAATTGTTCGATGTGATGGTCTTTTGCATACCTTGCCTTCAGATGAATCTTCTTGCATGGAGAACAAATCCACTGTTCACATTCAACACACCAAAACGCTATTTCATTTTCATTGCAAAGTTCACATTTCACCGGGACAGTAACAATTTGTTCGGGAGCAGATGAAGGACCAGGATGTAAAGCTGCCGTTACCTCTTCTAATCGTCGGTTGAATTCATCTTCTTGTTCTTGAAACGCTTGAACGAAATTCTCCGTTTGGAAATCATGAACGATTTGATCAATGCCACAACAACGTTTACATTGCGGACAGTGTAAATTGTTTGATCCTCTAGCTAGTCTATGTATACAATTTTCACAATACGAATGACGACATGGTAAGAGTTTTGGATTTACAAAAACTTCAAAACAAATGCTACATTCACTAGCTCTTTCTGCTGAAGCCATTATTATATTCCGATTTTGTTGATTTTGAAGATATATCTTGTCTTTTCTACATTGAATCTATCCAAATGATTTACGTCGCATTTAAGTTACGGCCTACATGTTATCTTAAACAAGACTAGGTATGCACCTCTTATATATACACTTATCAATAAATAAGCACTTCATTTAAGTGCATACTAATAAGAGGATCACATCATAAAACGACCTTACATTGAATAGACATTACAATAACATCGAAACTACACATGAACAATATAGACATATAGAAAATACAGTGTTTTTTATTATGAACGATTTCGCAGTATAAGGATTTGTCTACATGTGTGTAATGGATTTTAAAATTATTATGACAAACCAAAGAAACATCAAAATAAAATTTATCAAATGACAGGCAGTATTTAATAGGCGTTCAATCTATTTTTTTTTAATTATATAGTGCATGTGTTACGCCTAAGTGTAATTGATTGTGATTTTATTTTATACAACTTAAACAAAAATATCCATAGCTCAACCATACTGTTAGTTAATTACTTTATGCCTAGGCAATGCTATTAAATTCAACATCCTTTTTATGTATAAAATAATTATGCGAACTTTTAGACAGGCTTGAACACTAGATTTGTGCCACCTTTGTGATTCTTTTTTCAAGCTTGATTATTTTGACGCGACTGTAAAAGACCTAAATAAATATACTCTAATGCGTTGTTCATCTACTTTACCAAGTATAAATATTTCGTCTGAGTATATATTCAACACGGTATACTTTACAAACGTATGTTTTTTTTTTTAAAAACAGTTGTATGTTTCTTCTAATTTTACTGTTTTTTATTAGTTTTTTTTTCGTTAAGTTTATAATGGTAGCATAGTTTGATAGAGCTTTCCAAATATAAATTAATGATATTATTTGCGATAGATTTAAAGTACATAACGACTTGTTGAATAAACCACTATGATGAATAATTATTTTTCTTATCCGTAACAACTCTCTATTAACGTTCTTCTTGTCCTGATCAAAATAAATTCGCATTTATTAACTTTTGAAACATGATTTCAATTGAAAAGAATGTTTGAATTAAAATTATATGCTAAGATAATAACAGTCATAGAGTACATTTTTATGCAATATTGACATGTTTGTTCTTGAATAAATCATGCTGTGGGAATATTCATAGCTCAAACATAACATTAGTTATTGTTGTATGAATATTTGATGATAGTGTATTAAACTTATGCACTTACTAAGGTATGAACTAATCTCGCGATCATTTGGACAGCTTTGAACTCTAGTATTTTCAAACTTGATAAATTTGATGCGAGTGTGAAATGCCTCAATTTTAATTTTGAAGCAATAAAGCTCAGATTCGATGGTTGATTCGACTACTTGCATTGTGTGATCTATCAAAAAGGATGTGTTTATATGACACCAAGCGAATACTACATTATCGTTTCAACATTTTGTCAAAGCTGTAAAAATAAATATTTTGTAAAGATGCTGATGATGCATGACATGTAGTAACATCTACTAATCTAGAAGTAACTTGAAGTAACTTTCTTGTTTTCTACTAGATATTCATAAATTATCTTAACTAGGATACTATATAATTAATGATTCCGACAATTGTTATATGAATTTTCAAGTTGATGTCGAAAAGATTGTTGTGAGTGCCAAATTCTCCGAATAAATACTTTATTCCAATTCCAATGGTGCATGAGAGCATTGTCGCTATTTAGGAATATCGTAGTATCAGTTGACTTGAAAGCGTTTATACGTTTCATCTAATGGTGTCTTCTTTAAACTATATTGATCTGGATTTGTTGCACCAAAGAGACAAAAAGTCATTCAACAACTTAAATTTTTTTTCATTAATCATTGATATCAACACATTGATTATTGGCTAATTGGTACATTATAGTAATATGAATTACAACGTTGATAAAGAGACCATAGTCATAATTGCTTCGTTGTATTCATAACGGTTTTATCATGCATCATTCCCCTGTTGGAAGAAAACCATTTACGATATAAAAAGCCTCATTGTTTTATCTAGGCCCAGATTCAGGAAAAGTTACATCTTAACAATTCTCATCCATGTAAACATTCGAAACGTTGATGCGAGGGCATTTTAAAAACATTGCATAATATTAAACAAAAGTATAACAACTATCCACAACACTACAACACACTACAATACTATTATACAGCTATATTTATCTATAGACATGCTTCATTTTTAAACAATACAAAGTAATAACTAACAACATGCATACCAATCAGAATTGTCATAGAAAAAAAACGATAAATACAAATTTAATTTAAATACATTAATACAATGCTGACATTTATTTGTGCAATCCGCATAAACATATTACATAATTTAAAAAGTCAGAGCAATATCATATTATTATTTAATACTATGCAAATCAAGATTTTATCTATTTGCTATTCACATGTTGTATGTCATACACACTTAATTAATCTAGCTTGACACATTTAAGCATTTGTTAAGAAGTAATTATTTGAAACTCGAGCTTCTGATACAGATTAACTAATGCATAATTTTAGTTAGAGTTTAAGTGATTAAATAAACATCACTTTGACAGACATCATTCTTATGAGAATTTTGTTTATGAAAAAAAAAACTAGAGACCCGAACACAATATATTCAAGAGTAAAACAAATAATGACAACATGCGACTAAGATGGACCATCAAAGTGATATTATCTTCGAGGCTACCCTTTTAATTCGAACCATATGCAGTTAATGAAACTCGAACGTTATACTACCCACTATAATGTATCGTATTATGGCACAATGTGTATTGGTTCAAGACCTTAACAGTGCAAAGTTAACGTTGTAAATCACGTATATCACAAATCAAAACATATTCACTGTGTCATTTGTCATATTCTTTATAAAACATCTGCATTTACGATGATGATTTACGGTTACATATGACAAAAATTTACGGTTACTCATATAATTTGGGAATGACTGCAACTGTCCCGGTGTTCCATATACAGATGCAAAACAGATAGAACGAATCACCACGAGCGCTGAATGTAAAATAAATTGCTTTATTCAAACATTAACATGTTGTATGCACGCTTCTACCTTTGTTTAGAGTTCTTTATGGTTTGTGGATTTAAAACATTACAGATATATGATATGTGCTCTTCGCATATATATAAAATCTGTTTAACACTCATATGTTTTGAGTAGCATCGCGCAAATCGCGCATCGGTCTTTCAATTGATCTAAATCCGAAGATATCAGCAAACCGAGCACAACAACGAGACACTTGTGGTGTAAATTACTCTTACCTTTGTCCAATTGACGCAATTCAACTGGCAAAGGTCTTATGAATTGTGCATGGTTTGTCATAATTAGCAACTTACAACACAAATTAGAATGCGTTGCTATATGATTCGTAAAATCGATAAACTTCTTTTATATTGCGTTATTTAGATGTGCCCATGATAGTTTTGAAAATATGTGAAATAAAGTTGAACATATAAATAATTTATAAAAACTTAATACTATTCACTTTACAAGCAAATCATCCATATAAAACAAATGAATATATACTATATACTAGATAAGTTTAATTTCTTATTTCACATATTACTATACCGTGCTATTTATAGACTACCGCATGTTTGTATTAGACACACAACTTTCAAAATCAGTTATTTATGGGTTGTTGCAAAGCAAACTTTTTATGGCTTATACGTGGCCCGTATTTTAAATGGGTTATTTTAAATGGGGTAGACACACACATGCATATTCATTTACTTGTGGGTTGGTGCAAAACATACTTTTTATTGTTTATGCGTCGCTCGAATTTTAAATTAGGTGAATAGTGCTTTTAATATGACACTTCAAAATTATTTATGTATAAACATGTTCAGAGCTAGGCCCTTGTTGTCACTTAAACCGTTTCATTGTGTTACACTTGATATATATTCTGATGCGCAGCTGAAATTGGAAGCATCATATATGATTTTAGAAAATAATGTCAAGTGTGTCAAAGTAAAATTTACATCCATCACACCATACTTTTCTTCCTATATCAATTCAGCGCAATTCAAAACTATTGTTATAAAAATGTAGACGATTGATGTATCGTTTTTGCAAATTAATATTCCTGTACAAAAAGTAACATGGATGCTTGGGTATGCATAAAGTACACTATTTCATGTTTTATTCAACAAATTCGAAAGAAAAACAGGACTCATCAATTGGTTAACGATTCATGTAGTAGTTTCTGAAAAGAAGTTGTAATTTTTATGTTTTTTTTATTTTGATTCATGGAGTAACTGTAATGTAATTAGTTAAGACTTTAATGCAATAAATCTCGAATTCATTGCTTGCAATTCCACACACCGGCAGCAAAGTCATTAAACAAAGCACAAGATTTTTTGTCGAACTTAACGCAATGTTGCATGAAATTCATTATATATAACTCATAGAACTATGACCGTGCCTGCGCAGCTAAACTTAAGAACAACGCATAAGAATCATGCATGGTTTTAAAAATAGTGCCTTATATCTAATCGTTATGCAACGATTCTGTCAGTTAAAGGAACTTATTATTAAGATGTATTGATTTTGATTCTTTTCATAAACGAAAAATGCCGTTTCAGGAACATTTAAAACGTACCATGTAAGTGATTTATTCGTTCGCAATAACAAAAATACATCTCATTTAAAACCCTTTCTAGTGCAATGCAAAGGGGTTGAAAAATAATATGTCATGTTGAAATGTCTTTGTTGAAATGATATAATTTAACACTATGTTATTTTGATAATAAATATATAAGGTTGTTGTTAGAGACGAACAGTTAAAGAAGTGTTTTTATGAATTGGTGAATAGTTTTATTTACAAATATTTGTCATTATCATAAAAAAAGCATCTATAAAAATTGAATCTAAATAGCAAAGCATAGTTTTAAAACAGTTACCTAATCAGTTAGTGTAGGATACTATTATTTTTGACAGTTTAAATTAAAAATACAAAAATGGCATCAGCAGGAAAGGCTACAGAATGTAGCATTTGTTTTGAAACATTTATAAATCCCAAACTTTTACCATGTCGTCATTCGTTTTGTGAGAAATGTATCAACGAAATTACCAGTGGATTGAAATTAATGTGTCCGATTTGCAAACGAGTTTGTGCTGTTGACAAAGTCGTTCGCGATTTTCAAACTGAAAAAATTGTTCAAGCCTTCCAAGAACAGGAATGTGAATTCAACCGTAGATTGGTAGCTGCCAGTGCGGCAATACATCCTGAGCCTTCAGCTCCACCAACCGAAGAATTCACTACGGACTTTACAGAGCATGATTTCCCGGTACCAAGAAAATTTGAGCTTTGTAATGAAAAAGAAATATCATTTTGGTGTGTTGAGTGTGAACAATGGATCTGTGTTTCATGCAAGAAAATTCACCAAAATATAACGTATACAAAATTACATCGATTGGAAAAAGTTCAGGAAAAGTATAAGCAGAATGAATCGTTTCTGAAAAATGAGATTCAAAATATAAGCTCCAGGATCACTGAATTTCACACGTTGATCAAAACAATGCAAACCGAGAAGAAACATACCCAGGATGTTCGATCTAAGACGCTCAAAGAAGTAAAAGCATTAAGAGTCCAGTATTTGAACCAAGTTAACAACGACTTTGACCTTATCGATCAAGAAATCATAAGTAGCACAGATGAACAATCATCTGTCCTTGATCGCGAGATCGCCAAATGTCAGAAAACAATTCTCGAACTTGAAAAGAAACACAATTCATTCTCGGCAGCTGTTAAAAATAAAGATCCTAACCTGGCGGTCGATGGTGTAAAGTATGTGAAACATGCCAAAGAAACGTTGATAAAAGTGAAAATGACGGACATCTATATTGATAGAATTGGATTCAATCTTCACTGTGAGCAGACATGTCAAGCTGTAACTTTGGATATAACTAGAAGCCTGATGAATCACAGGGTAAGATACATGATCAATAAATTGCAATAAAATCTTACACAACAGCTAAAATTCGCATGATTAAGTATCCATGTTATCCATGTTGTATACTTCCATTACGAATATGTTAGTATTTAAATACATATGTATATTTTGAAATTAAAATGTAAATATGTGAATATATATTCACGGGTATTGAGTAAATGAACGAATTATAGTCATAAATGTAACGATGTCTTAGCAAACAAGTTCAAACTAAATTCATATCATCATATCAGTATATCATAGAAAACGTATTATATTTCAGGGACAATCAATTGTTTCAAACAACTCCCTTGGGCTAGCTGGAGCTAGGCAGTGGAAGCGCAAGAGCTCAGTTGCGGTACTCAGATACCCGTGCTGCCTCCGTAACTTGGGCACCAAATTATACCAGTGTCACGATGACGGGATCACAGTATATGACATGAACCTCAAGCAAGTGAACAATATAGCAAGGGGCAACATGGGCGGTGTATGGGATGTATGTGGCATGCCTTGTGACGATCTAGTTATTGCGGCATACAGAGGCCTTTTTCAGATAACAAAGAATGGTCAGTAGCAGTGTATATCTTTTTTGCACTTTTTATGGGTATGGAAAGAAGGGGAATCGTAATATCAATCCTATATACGTACATTGTTTTTTTTAAAGATTTTTTTTGACATGAATATTAAGGTTAATTCAGTGAACAACAATAACGAATATAACAGTATAACACATACAAAATTATCGATCATTTATTTTATATGAACACATTAAATGTTTACATAGGATTATGATGCCTTTACAACAATTCTATACAGGAAATACACATGTGTTTTCATTACAGGTGAACAACTGCAAAAAATTGCTGGTGGTCATTTCTCTAGTGTTGTATCTCATCGCAAAAGATATTATGCTGTAGACACAAAGACGGCGACCGTGTATGTGTATGAGCACATGGATGAATGGAAACACTGTAATTATTTTTCTGTCGATTGCGAAGCAGGTTATATCATAACACTCGGCATCGCAAACAACCTCCTCTATGTTTGTCTTGCCAGAGAAAGCAGAATCGATATATTCTCCTTAAACGGTAAGCACAAATCAAGCACAGGATGCAAGGGCAATGCGGCAGCCGGTGAGTTCAACTTTCCACGCTTTTGTGGACCCTGGTACGCAGGTACTGCGCTCATTGCAGATAAAAATAACAATGGCATTCAGCTGCTTAGTGCAAATGGGCAGTGGAACGTCTTGGAGCTACATCCGCCTGTAAAGGAACCATACGGCGCATGTCTAGTGTATTGTACGTTGTATGTCAATGACTGGGCAGAGAAATCAATTCATGCTTATAAAATGATATAATGTCAACATCGCTGTTACAAATGATAAAAGTAATATGATAAATATAATATATTATTGAATTAGATATGTTCATAGTTTTTGACAATCTAAATAGTTCATGTATAATTTACTTTTATGTGAAAATGATATATAGAGGCGTAATTCAGCGAATTACCCACCTGAAAAGATCACAAAAACGATTAAGATTGATTTACACAGGACATTAAATATGTATATTTTAGCTTTTAAAATGCCGACAAAGTGGCTTAAACAGATGATGTATTTACATGGACGAATGAATAGAAGCAATCAATTTCGGTTAAAAGGAAAATGCAGGTTTCATTATAAAACTCGGTTTCACAATAAATCTGTTTGATGTTTTGCAATTAACAGTAAAATTAATAGATCCACTTTAGATTACCAGTTTAACGCAATAAAAAACGCCAAAGAAAATGAAACACTCCTAACCGAGAAACACCGAGAAACACCGAGAAGGATACACAGCCTAAAACCCTCAGACAGTCCTAAGATTTGCGAGACCAGTCCATACTGGAAATAAACAATGAATTTAATCTTATTTATTGAGGTATCATCAAAGAAACACAAAAGTGTATATGTCGCATTGAACAGGATATATCGATACATCAGATGATAGGTCAAGAGCTTGAGAAAAATCACCAATCCTTCTTAGCTACTATTGAAAAAAGGATCCTAAACTGGCCATCGAAGGTTCAAATATAGTAGAGCAGGCGAACAACCTTGTGAGAGAGACTGAAATTCCGGACTACTGCATCAGGGGCATCACACTAAAACTTCAACGCTTACGGGAATGGAGTGCCCAGTCTGTCAACCTAGAGATTCGGAAAAGGCCGTATTGCACCTAAGGTAAGCAATCGTTTAAAGCTATGACTTGTTTAAAAAGACGTGTATTCTACCACTTATTTGCCGTAATAATGTATTATTTTTTTTCTCATTTTTTAGATCAATGGTAATACAATTGGTACACAAGCTCTTGGCGAACTTCGAAATTATTTTTAAACAGTTTGTATACGAGTGCAAACGACGCAAATTCCGTCAAAATACGAGGGTGCGACAATTACGATTGATATATTGTTTTTTTTTAGAGTGGCCGGATGAGCTTTACTTAGCCAACACTCGGCTAGGTCGTGCAACTGTCTAGAGAGTCCATTGTATTTATTATCTTGAGTTGTATCTTTGTTTTTGTTGGAAAGTTCTTTGGTTCCGGCGTGGTTACCATTTTCATTAACCTTCTAACAGTCTCTCTGTAGCCATGAATGGGCGGACAAACCATTGCTATGTTACTTTATTATGCTGAATAACCTAAAACGATAGCTTACAAAACACAATGTTAGCTTAGGTCTATTACTATATCGATATATATCACATTACTAAATGGTTAAATGGTTTAGTGGCCTGGAGGTTTAGTGGAAAGCCTGAGCTTCTAGTGATGTGCTTGTAGACACAGCCCGGGAATTTGGAAAGATGAAAAGTGGCCAAACAGATGGATGTTTGTTAATAGAAGTCCATTCAGGTTTTTTTTCGCAAACTATTGGTAAACGACGCGTAGTGACGGTTAGACACAGAATTCATGTAGGACAAGCTGTCGCAACCCATGTGTGTGATTGATGTGATGCCTTTTATTTTACATTATGAGTAATATAAGGTAAAACAAACGGTACAGTATATCAAACATAACAAGACTCGGTGGGCCTGGATTTGTCAATGCTATGCTCGGCTTGTGGCTTTTAAGGATTTTAGATAGTGTATTCTGAGCTGTAATAATCTGGTCCTAGCTTCTTTACGATTGATGCGGAAAGGACAATCCATATTACATAATATTTCATGAGCTACTCTGTAACCATGACGAAGAAGATAGACCATAGATTCAACAGACGTTTGATAGAATGATTCATGTCTGTAAAGACAAAATAAACTCACGCTTTATTTTTGTTTACCCGAAAACAACTTAAATTGACAATGCCTCGAATAATAACAGATTATAACATGCATCCTATTGCGATGTATATACATAGTTAGATCTCTGATGTAAACAGAAACGAAATTGTCCGTAAATGTGGGTATACCAGTATTGTATCCCTCTTACAATGCTAATGCTCTGAAATATCCCGTTGGTATGCTTATCATAGCAATAAATGGTTTCACTGTGGCTTTGCTTCCCACATATATTTGTTTATCTGTGTAGCTCATGAATCAGCCAAAGTGAAACCATCATACAAATTATGTTTTGGCTTGCATTAGCTTCTTGGTATCTTTACTCCGATGCTCTATCAAACAACCGTTTTTTGATTGTCGAAATACTGATATTCTAATATCATATTTATAATTTTGTATTGTGTTTATCAGTTTTAATTGACTTTATATTTAACTTTTTTGATAATTTTATCTGTTTAGGTAGAGGAAGCTGTGGTCGTGTTGCAAGCGCATCAAGCTAAGACGATGGGTTATTCAGGAACTCATTGAATAGCATAAGTTGCAAACCCCATATGGTATAATTGTTACAAGTATAGCAAGTAGAAAAAATCAAAACGAAGAAAGTTGAATGTAAATTGTATAGTATTAATTGAAGTTAACTAAGATGTGTGAGTGAATGAGTGTATTTGATGCTGTGTTGCCTGACAACAATGAAAAGTGTTTGAAAGCTGGGTACTTTCTCTCTGACCAATAATAATAATAGATGAGAATAATAAATGATGAGATGGAAGAATCTTAGAGTAAAATATGGCAAAACGTTGACATATGCGAATTTGAAAGTTGATGTAAAAAAAATAAAAATACTTGATTAAAAAAGATAAAACAAAAGTTTTATTGAAACTGAAAATAGAATCGTGTGTTTGAAAAATTGGAAAAATTATGTTGACTTGTCTAATTGAAATAATAAATATATGTTTTCATTTGTCATAATTAGAGTATGTCACAAATAAAACTTTGATAGTATCATTAATCAGAGTTATCAACGGTTGCATGTTTAATTATTTAAATTAAGCAATGAATAACTATATAATTACATAATCGAGGGTGTGTATTTATACTAGTTTTTTATTATTATGGTTTTTTTTTTTACAATAAAGTAAATAAAGCAAAAAATCGTTTAATTGAATTCAAAGCAACAAAATGTTCGAAAATTTTAGACAAACTATCAGCACTAAGCAAAATAATTTAAAACTATCGATATTTTACATCATATATTGTATAATTGTCTTTAAGTAAAACTGTTGGGATGGAAACATTGGGAAAAGAAGATTTAAAATACATTGTAAACTCTTTTTTTCCAAACTCCGATATACTATATAAATAAACCATGTAACGGTTATTTGTTTACTCTTTCACCAACTACAAGTCATCTTTTCTTAATACTCATTAACACGATAATGATATAAATAAGCCTTAATGATATAAATTTGCCTTAATGGCCAATATATTATTTGTTAATGAGATTAAGAAATAACATTATAATGTACGACATTAAGAATACATTTGATAATATGACACTAACAGCATATATAAAATATAATTCAATACATTATAATATAACTAAGTTATTCATAAATGAAAATCCTGGAATAAATACAGCTTTGTCCTTTTTCAAAACATGTATCTGATAGATTTCTTTCTTTCAAGTTAAACAGTTAGCATCATCCATCATATATAACAACATATATTTGTTTTACATGTGTCGTTTATATTGTAACATTGTGAAATTGTAAACTTTAAAAAAAAATAAACTAAACTAAGAGGTTATCTATATATAATGTATTATTATATAACTGACTATACATGATTTAGATTGTGAATTATTTTACGCCTTTTAATGTTTTTAACAATGTTTATAAATATATATTTATTGTTAACAAATGCTGTAAATTGCACAAATTTTTATTTAAAACACCAAATATACCAAAATAGTGTCTATATCTATCGCGTTTTGATGTTAGATTTTTTGTGTACTCATACTAAAATACCTTTTGTAAAAAAACAATAAATTTTAGGTTGCAAATAGGCAGCTTGCAAACATGAGTTCAAACCGTATTAGCAAAGAACCATTAAAGACGGCCCAAGACTAAATTTAAACTGAAATAATTTAATTTTATTTGCTAATGAGTAATCGTGGATAAATATAAATGCAATCTCTTTCTTTGTATTCCTAACTATACTGAAATGATAGTTGCATCTACCGTGCGCGTTTTGATTTTGAATTGTGCTTTTAACTCATAATAAAACACTTTTTCTACATAACAATAAATAAAAGGATTGACGGTTGCAAATAGAACACACGCAAACGTGGTTTCTAGTCGCATTAACATAGACGCCCAATAGACGGACCGTGTTTCAATATCATGCCACGTGATCCCATTCATTGCTACGGTTTGGCGGAAAATGGCCGATGGGAAAACGGAAGCGACAAAAATTCCGGAAACCATGACAATCAAACGAATGGTTTTACCGCCATTTTTAACCAATTGCTTAATTGGATTGATGTGATGGTTGCTATCCGTTGTTGCACTATTAGTATTACCAGCTAATACAGTCAAATTATTTATTCTCATTCTCTGCTTTTTCAAAACACGGCTTATTGCGATTATACAAATCACAGTGATTGATAATGGAATAAGAACGTATACAACCATTTGGAGGTATGATTGCCTTACGTCTTGGAGTTGGCAAGTAAAACTGACATAAGCCAGTTTTCGTCCAATCGTAAGTTCTGTATAGATTATGTAAATATAGGTGATGATGGTCGTTATTCCCACCACTATGTTGATATTTTGCTTTTTGCACCATCTCGGGTATCTGAACGGTTGGCAGAAAAACATATACCTAAACATGACATGAAAACAAAACATGTTGCTATGATTTGAAATTGAATTAAATTAAAGCAAGTTATATTTAAATGAGTAACGAAAACAATAAATTTACAAAAAATATTCTACCTATTCAAACTGTAAATAAAATAAGATGAGTTATTAAGTTGAAATAGTTTAAACAAGTATCTATACAGTAATATATCATATCATATCGCATCAATCATAAAGACGGTTACCTCTCAAGGCTAAGAAAAGCTGTAACGTAATTGGCTGTAAAGAAACCTCCAATCCCAATTGCAGAAAACAAACGACAGAGTACCACAGGAAATGATTCCTCAACAAGCAAATGACCTACTGCAACTGGAACGCCTATATATTAAAATCAGAATAAATACTAGAATGACAAATAAATTATGCACGCATTACCAAATTAATGCAAACACTAACAATTGCTAAATGTTTCTATACATTAAAGGCTATTATATTGACATAATAAATTATGCATTCATTTTGCATATTTCTGCTGGAACTAAATCCTCATTATAATATGTTTATGATAAATATATTTTTATGATAATATATTAGGGATAATTCTACCAACTTTCTACAACCTACATTTCTTTAAAGCTTTAAATAAAAAATATCTGTAAAATATCTTCGAAGATACACATTTTTTTAAATACCAGCGAAAGAAATATTCTCTAAATTAACTTACAACAACCAATTCGAAAACCAATACTTACCAGGTATAACTAGCATGATATTGTAGAAGGCACAGATGCTTAACATATGATGATACTCCTGGTTTAACTTGTCACTCACATATCGAATCCAGATAATGCTGCAATTGCCAAGTAAGATCCAGACTGACGTTAAGATAATGAAGCTTAGGGTCAGAACCCTTTCCAATTCGCTACTTACAAAGACTCCTTTTGGTTCTTCATAAGAGGTTGTTTCCACAGCAACCGAATCAATAGGGGTGGTTACCACTGATGTATATGCGTTTGAGGTAATCGTTACTGTAGTTATAGCGCTTTGGAATATTCCGTCTGAAGCCATTATAAATATTGGACTCTTAGTTGTAAACGTAAGATAAGTAGAATGAGAGTGTTTGATTAAATAATAATAGTTTAATGGTTTTAAATCATGAATTTGAACCTTGAATGTTTTATTTGAAGGTCTTTAATATTGTTTATATTTCTTTATGACTATATATCATGATTTCAAAGCCCTATTGCACTTTTCAGGTATTTATACGTTTGATGTGTTGTATAATGGTTCATCATAAACAATTATATATTCTGACTCATGATGTGCATATGTTATTAAGTGCCAATGTTTATTTCTATAGCAGCTCATTATTTAAACCAAAATTGTGAGTGATTTCTTTATACAATAATATGAGGGAAATAATGAGTTGATAAAACAATAATTAGCAAAGTTATAATAAAGCGTATATTCATATTTTTATTGTCAATAAATTGTCCAATAAGCAAAACAGTTGTGATAATTAGGTGGCAAAGGCCTAGTATGTGCATATTATATAACTTTTAATTACGTTCTCATATGTTCTAGTCAATATACGACTAATTCGGTTTAGTATTCGATTTTACCTCTTTTCATATATTATGATTAATCAACTTTATTGTTTTCATTGTGATTTTAAACAGCCGTTATGCCTTGTATATAATATAAACTTTCAAAAATATATAAGCTGTATTTAACAGTTAGAACAAATAGCTTTTTAAAGAACACAATAAAGTTTATTAAGATAAAATATCTTTAATTTTACAAGCTTTTCTTTATTTCGAAGATAATTATGGTAGATCATTTTCATTGTAAGTGTGTTCATGAAACTAACACTAAGCTCAGAATATTTATTGAGCTATATATTATATATGTTTACTTATGTTTAATGGGTAAACGTTTAGGCTGTGTAATTTTTTGCATAATTTACTTTAAACTAACACACAATGACACTTCCTATTGATTTATATTGATTATAACGTTAATTTGCCCACATGTATATTTGCGTTTTGAGACTTGTAGCATTTAAATGTGTATTTTACAATGATTATCGATTCTACATTTCAGGAACTAGTTTGCAAAATAGTCAACATTATTTTCATAATTAAGAAAAAAAAGTAAGTATTGCACTTTAAAGATCATAATTTGATGTAACTTGAGCATTGTTGTTTAGCTCTGTATCTTATATCAGAGACGAAATGTTTTAAATTAAAATGCAACACGCACACAGCTATAACAATATACACTTAAGTGGATATCAATTTTAATATACTGATATTTAATTCGACATGCACATCCTGCTGCAACATGTCTAATAAGGACTTGCACGTGTCGCTGTAAATACTTTTTTGGCTTGGTTTTGCATGGGTGAGTAAACACACAGTTACTTTGCATTGTGTCTTAAATATTGTAAAACATATTTCATGTTTTCATCAAGGCTTCATTTCATTTAAAACATGATCTTCATTTTATTATGTTGAATTATGGTTGACTTAATTTAAATGCAACAACATGATATTTGGTAGTGCACTTTTCAATGTCTATTGAAATTTCTTAATAACATGTTTGAACTTAATATAATAATCAAACGTACACATATACAAATATGTGTACAGTATGTGTTATCAACACTGAACTGTTACTTAGTTGGATGTTATCCTATGCATTTGGCTTGAATGTAGCACATGCTGATTTTTGTCTAATCAAGATTACAATTACTCTGCCACTATAAGTTTGAGCATAAAAAACATACAATAATAATCAACTTAGAGCCATTAAACGTTCATTTAATCCAAAAAACTGAATTCTTACTAGTTATATGTTTTTTTCTTTTAATCAATTCATATTTGAAACATAGTGAATGCTTTATAATATGTGTGGAAAGACTCATAAGATATACTGCAGAGTTTTTCAGACAAGGTAAACAACACATAAATTGACTTCTTCTTACTGCTAACCTATGTTTAAGCTTTATTGTTATGTAAATCCTTAATATGTCAGGAAAAATATAAATGAATAAAACAAGTAAAAACATATAGATTAAAGAGATGTATAGATTAATCAATTAAACTATTTAATTCGGATTGTTATAAAGCTTTAACTATTTTATAATTTTATAAAATATATGGGTAATTTCTGAGCAAACAGATGCAAAATAAGCGAAGGCTAATGTAAATCATCATATTAATAAATATTCTTTGTTTATAATGTGCTTTGCTGTTGTTTATATATATATTTTCTAAATGTTGAGCTAATTGAATATGATCATGATATTTGAGTAAAAGATAACGACAAGATTTTTCACAAATAATACATGTCAATACTATTTATAGTATAGTGATATAGAAGATGACCATTAATCACTGGGTGTTACTTTCTACGTGTTGAGGCACACCCTTTTGCTTCCAATGTGTAAATAAAAACTTGGTGCATTGCAATTACACAAAATGGTAGCATGAGTGTGATGTAAAGTAAAAAAAGCAGTTGATTAGGTGCTTTTTTAAAGGTGTCAAGATAAACATCCATAAGCGGGGTTATGGTGTCAAGAGTAATCACGAAACTTACCGTTTTACATAAGGACCTATAGCAATACAGTCCTTATTCAGATTGTCATATCAAATGATTCATAAAGCATTATCAATGCAATAACGTTGATCAATGCAAATAAGACTAGAAATATATCACGCCCTTTTAAGTAATGTTGTTTGTAAAACAAATTATAAAACTGTTTGTTCTTACCAAAAAAGTATACATCTTAATACCCGGTTTTACACAAACATACTGATACTGTCAACGTGGTTCATTGCAATTACAATCAAACGCATCGATATGACACAAATGGGGCTCATAAATCATTTGATGACACTTGATTGGTTTGTAATTGTTGTTTTGCAATTGCGATTTACCATGTCAGTTTTCCAGCATAATGATGACGATAATATTAATGGGAAACGTGTTTAGCAGATCAAGTAAACTGCTGGCTGCTTGTGTCTCATTGAATTCTAGAGGAAGGTGGATGAGGCAGGTGGATAAATATGCTTCTATCAACTTTTATCTTGCATTTTTGTATTACCTTTTTATCCCTTTGTTCGTTGGAAAACTCGTCTTGTGAATTGTGTGAACTAACATTTTGTTATATAAAAATTGTTTGTATTGTAAAGGGTTGACTCTAAACATAAAATTATTCAATTATTTTTATTTTAAGATATGCAAATCGTGTATTGGGCTTTCTGGCAGAAATGTAGCTTATGATTAGCATAAAATTTGTTTTCATTTAAATATATAATCATACCAATAATAGAATAATTCTAGGCGGAAATTTAGTTGACGAAATAATTATATACCCAATATCATACGACATGATTAATGATAATGATAATGATAATGATAAGTGATTTACCGTGCCTATATCTAAACATATTCATAGACACTGACAATGCATAACATATTAAAAGCTAAATAATGCACATTAATAGTAAGTTAATTTAAACCTATACGAGTACATTTGTGATTAAAACTTATTAATATAATAAGGACTATATTTTATAACTAAAACGTTGATTGAGTCAGACATACATTTAATTATTTATCTTATACATGGTAAATCTTTCGAAACAGATAAGTCTTTAGCTTTTTCTTGAAAGCATCATAGTTTTTTTCTAATCTCAATGGCACCGGTAGGGAATT
>LQRL01005547.1:0-10612 GCA_001703475.1 Hydroides elegans
ATGGGTTTGAGACTTGCTAAAAATCAGCATTAAAAGGGCCTGGGTGACGTCCGTTTTAAACATTATGTCACCCCGTATGTCACTCTCATCTAGGAATAAATTGGGAGAGTCTATGTTTTGAGAAAAATAGAAAAGCATTTAATTTGAATATGTCCCTAATTGTTACTTTGATCTAAAACAAGTCAAGTAATCTACTATACATAGTTTCAAAATATGTATTCTAAAATTTACGAATAGATTGGAAAAGAAAAATTCTAAAAAAATGAGTCAATTGATATGTACATATTTTCTACAAAACACTCACCCTTTGGTAAAATTACTAAAACAACGAGCAACGGAAAAACATTCAGATCTAATTCTCAAAATGTCGCCTTGTTTGACCAAAAATATGATAGTTTCGAGAAACAAAAATCATTCAGTAATTTTGTTGATTACTTTAATAATAATTATAATACTATCGGAAACGGACATCTAGGAAAGTTAACACACAAAAGAACATCAACCTGTTCATCATAATACTACCTAAAACTGCATTCGCTCCTTTTCTGAACTGGGAAACTTTGGGCAAAAATTACAACGCTTTTAAAATTAAAGTTAAGAATATTTATTTATTTAAATCTATTGATATTTTACCTGAAATTCGACAACGATGTAAACATTCGATCAACATGATCATATTACATCTAAATCAGTATTCAAATGTCTTTGACACGTAGAAACATACATGCAAAGCGTATAGAAATTTAAGGCAACGCGCTTTTCGAAGTCTGATTAAAAATGCAAATAGCTCAGTGCTCAGTATCAAACGGTGCATTAAATTCACCACAACAATATTGAATAAATGCGCTGTAAGGATGAGGTCACACTTCGAATTTCATCATTTTTATAACGGTAACATTTGTGCATGGAATAATTATCACTGTATTGCACATACTCTTTTATGGATGAGAATATCCGCTAAAAACATCACATCCCGTGACTCGGGTTAATATTGGTTGCATGTTTGAAATGAGTTTTGCGATAGCTTGGGATATGTTTGAAGCTGCTTAAAACTAGTGATGCTTTTATTTGAAACTCATAATAGCTCGGTGCGTATATATGACGCATGTCCGGCTAGACAATGTTATGGGAAATTGTAAGGGTAGAAAACGCTTCCTGTGTGACCAGACCCCTATTCAAAGCCATGTTTAAGAAGTGTGACCACATCCATTATAATAAATGTTAAATATGAAATCGATATAGAAACCAAATGTTTAAAATTAATGTTGACTCACTTGCTTTGCAACGACATTTCTTTATCGCCCTCACATCTTCGACGTCGCCATGACAGTTTTTGCAGTAATAGCACGCCCTGTAAAATAATATAAACATGATAAATATAAATATCATGTATAGTTTATTTTGCATATTAAAGATAATAAGCTGATGTGGATATCGGGTCTACCACGACCCGACGACGGGAACAAAGGATGAAATACATGTAGGTTTAGTCCAATACCGAGATTTTACACTTATTATACTCTTAGCAATAAATGAGTATTAAATTGCTATGTGGAGTTAATTGTACGCAGTTGACATGTTAACAATTAAATAAAACACTGAGATATGAGAATAGATTGTGTGAAAAGCTATATCTTGGATATCACGACGCAACGATGAGAACAATGAGTAAAATGCGGTTTAACTCAATATCAGGCTTAAATAAGATATTCTATCCATATCAATAGCAATCAAATGGAAATCCCACATTGTTTACATTAACGTAAAATGATATGAAGAAAATGTAATTTCACACTTCAATTTGTAATAAATAAAAAGCAATAAAAGTCTCCAAGCAAGCTCCTGTAACGAACATATGTAACTTGTATTATCATTATTTTAGTATATATCGTGTAGACCAATTCCTCTCTAAGTGGCACAGAAACCATAACCTTGTAAAACTGAAATGAGTTACTTAGAAAAAACAGCCTTTAGTGACCTTTATTTATGACCTACTGACCTTTTGACCTCATCGGCTGACTGTGCAATGAAGAAGCCCTGGGTGTTGGCCTCGATGGTGCTGTTAGGCCCTGGGTTGATGGCGAAATGAAAAACCCAAAGTGACCTTTTTAAATGCCTTACTGACCTTTTGACCTCATCCGCTGACTGCGCAATGAAGAAACCCTGGATATCAGCCTCGATTGTGATGTTGGGCCCTGGGTTGATGGCGAAATGAAAAACCAAAGTGACCTCTTTAATTGACCTACTGACCTTTTGACCTCATCGGCTGACTGCGCGATAAAGAAGCCCTGCGTGTTTGCCTCGATCGTGATATTGGGGCCTGGGTTGATTGCGATACAGCTCTCGCTCCCGTCCTCGCTGCGGGCCTCGATGGCGATCAGGAGCAGTTTCAGTTTGATGAAGCACATTCTGCAATGACGGCATATATATGTGGCAGCGAAACTTTAATTTAAGCGAAACTATAGTTTCGCTAGCGAAAGTTTAATTTCTCTGATGATGTTAGAAAAAATGTCTATTTAAGATTCTTTAACAGCCATAACCTATGATTTTGCCTCATATGATTATGTTTCATGTATCTTTTGATCAATCTAAGTGTATAAGTGACATAAAGCCCACTACCCGAGAGGATTATCTGTGAGTTGAGTCATGAACTTAACTCGGGGAAAATCGGCTTATTTCAATTACATTATTGAGTAGAACTCCATAAAAAGCTTTTGATTAATGGGTTAAATGACCAAGTACTATATTGCCATACATATGTTTAAGATAAAATGTAATAAAATGCCTTATATATCAAATTACAACAAAGAATACTGACTAAATCTGAAAATTTGATCTTTCGCTAGCGAAATTAAAGTTTCGCTGAAAATTAAAGTTTTGCTGCGACATATACATAAATTTAAAAAATTATGTATTTGTAATATATATGCGTATGTGTGAAATTTCTGATAAATAATTGTTTTAAATGATTGATCTTCATACAAGAATAAAATATCGGTAGGCTACGTATGACCTTCTCATTGACTTATCAAATGTGACAATTTATGCACTGCTGAGGCAAACCAAAAATTTCAGGCACGGATTTAGGATACCACCCCCACCCCTTCGCTATTATATTTTATATGATTGTCGCTCACTGATTTAATTATTTCTTATACATATTTAATTAATATGCGCCTATAGGTAGCGGAAACAATATTTTTCATCTGCCAAATGAAGGCAAACCCATGTACTCACTCTGCGGCCTCTGGAAAGGTCATGCCAAGGAATGCAATGGAGAGATATTCAGTGTACATCTCCATTCCCGTGCCACGCATGTAGTCGTTCTGCCATTGTGGCATATCCGGAGACTGGAAGAAAGGAACGGGTAAATTAAAATAATTTGATAAAAAATATATTATTAGAAGATAGATATAAAGTTAAAATATCATATATAAAATGCCATAGCGAAACCGTTTAAAATAATTTAATAACGGAATTATATGAATATGAAAGTTTGTTTTGCATATACATGTGCCTCCTCTAATTTGTATTATTATGTACATTGTATCATAAATGGATAAAATGCAATATTACTAATAAGGCTGAATGGATATCGTAATAAAATATATTTCATTGGTTACTAAGGAAAAATCTAGTTGTTCAATTAAGATAACCATAAAGGAAATATGCAACGCGTTATGGGTTATAGAACAGCATTAATAGCACCATTAGAAAAAATCCCATCTTGGGTAACAATTAGGTCTAAAATGGTTTAAACATTATACTTTTTTTTTAATGTGGTTCAAACTCATTCAATATTTTTGTGCTCTGGTAGATGCCTATGGTGCGAAAGAATCGGTAAATATTTTTTGTACAAATATTTAGGCATGAGTCTTGGATAAGCTGGTATATATACATGTATGAGTTATGTAATAAATTTATGACTTAAATGTTAGCATATGTGATTTTGCAGGTTGGCGGTATAATGGATAATAATAAAATCAGAATTAGGTATTGTTATAATAAACATATGATTGTTAGATGCCAAGTTAAATATTAAATATTCAGTGTGCTTTTAGTTGAATAAAACTAGCAAAGGAACGCGTTTTTTTGTTGTGGAAAAAATGAATCCGGCCCAAAAAGTTTCCGCCCAAAAAGTTTCCGGCCATAAAGTTTCCAAAATTGACAACATAGGACAAAAAGTTTCTAGTCAAAACTATCTAAATAAAGATAATGAACATTATTAGTTTTCTTATTATATTATCAACAGTGTTGTAGGGTCCAAAGCCGATAGTAAATAACTTTTTTTTTGCACAAGTTGTATATTTAAGCACCTTTTTGGATGGAAACTTTCTGTCCCATGTTGTCAATTTTGGAAACTTTATGGCCGGAAACATTTTGGGCGGAAACTTTTTGGGCGGATACCGGGAAAAATATACCATGTCCAATTGATTCCCTTTGGCTTCTGCTTTCATTAAATTCTATATTTGGAATGATTAAAATAAAGCAAATTATACAGCTCTAAAAGAAGGTGTCATATATCTTGAATAGATGGCATAACATAAATGGGTGTTAAATCCGAAACTTGTTTTATCGGTTGATATTTCTAAGGACTCAGTGGTGAAGCGCTCTGAGCAATTATGCTAAAAGGATGTTATAAATCAAAGTCGATAGTGTAATATGTAGTATCATGTTTACCGTGGGTAACATATATATAAACAGAAATATAAAACAGATGTTATCTAATCTACACATAAAAGAAGTCATGCGATGAAATACTATTCATGCTTCTAATCTAAAAAAATAAACTGTCATTTTATATCCGCTGTTTTTTGTCGACAGCGCATATAAAACTGTTTTAAAGGAGATAATACAATAGTTATAATATCTGTATAAATCAACAATGAAGCATAACGTAATAAATTAACCATATATTGGTGAATTTCACAGCGTTTGTAGAATATTCTTCAAGTGCGTGCGCGCAGCAAAATACAGTCACGACAAAAAATGACCCCAGCTCCCTCACATCCCCCAATGTCACGATAAACGTATTGTTCATATACTTACCGTCTTATACGATCGCATCGTAAACAAATTAGCCATAAGCGTCGAGAACCCAGGAGCCAGACAGCTTTGCGCAATGAATCCGAGTTTGAGCTCAGCCAAACAAACGGCATCGTCGCCACGCTTCCAGTCCCAGCTCGGGATGTTGAGGAGGTAGGCCTGTGGAAGAAAAGAAGAATATACTATTTTAACACATAGTTGGTACGTGTCAGCAAAGAATATTCTCTAGATAGAATCCTACACGTAGATCTAGAGTCTATGAAAAACAAAAGCTGTGTACCACATTATGAAAAGTGGTGCCGGACTTGTTGTGTAGATCTGCGTACCTTATATAGATTTCGTAAATATAACATTAGCAGTGGGCTCAATCATTGATGGGGCATCGGTTCCTCTTTGGGAAAATGAGCATGATTTCTTGGCAAATAAAAGAACGTCCTAGTTTACGATTAATTTGCTTAAATAATAAGACAAATATTTATCATAAATAGTTGTCAATAGTTGTCAAGCAAATATAGACATAGGAATCTGGGTGCATCCGAATCAGAACATAAACATGTATATTTTACCCATATCAAACGTTTACTTTTCTTTTATCGGTTTGCTCCATTAAACACCCATTATATTTCTCCAATACATAAACATACCCTGTCCCTTTATATCGGTAATCAACAACTTCCTATTGGTTAATTGTAGAATTCTATATAAAAGAATACCGTCACGCAATTTTACTCATCTGACCGAAGGGTCTAGTCAGTACAAACGTTACATGTCTGAGACAAAAATATTGATATCAAGAAAACAGCTGCTTTTGTTCTCAGATCATAAAGAAAATGCGTTTCTGTTAATTATTCATGAAAGTGAATTATAAGGAATGACCTTCTGTAAAGCATCAATTATTCAACTACCTTCTTTAGGGTACGGTAAGGCTATATCTAGATGGTTCGCTTGTATCATTAAGTTGAAGTAGAGTCTATCTCTGAATAGCTTTTTTTATCGTTAGGTTTAAGGCATCAAATGATATTGAGAGCTGTGATAGAGTATCGGTAACATCAACCTTTGAATTCACCTTTTCTTATGTGAGCCGGAAACTGAGTAAAATATGCTCCATAATCAGGTAGAAGAGTCTATGTGACTGATAAACTTTCGATTATCACCCATTCTTATAACAAATGCTAAGTTGAATAAAAGGCACACGTAAGTTTGACTTTTAGACTCTATGTACTTTCTTCTCAGGTTAAAGGAACCCTTTTTACTTTATTTTGGTACTGTATTAGCTGTTTGCATCGATCCGTTCCTATAGATACATATGATATTGACCCAGACAAATCATACGCTATTGTGGTACTGAAGCAGTTGTATAATCATTTTAATCTCCGCATGATAATTTTTGATCGAGATTACCCTCATGATATAAGCAGAGTCTTCTGAACCACCAATCATTCTAGAATCATTCTAGTTAGTTTAAAAAGTGTATGTGTAATGTTATTAAAATTATCTTTTCATTACCTTGTTGTGATACTGCAATAACTGAATGATCACTTTGATTTCGGCGTGGTAGTTCTTGATTGAAATGACCCTTATTATATTCACAGCATCCTCTGAACCACCAATCATTCTAGCTAGTTTAAATAAGTCTGTTTTATATACATGTAGTTAAACGCATATTACTTTACCTTGTTGTGGTACTGCAATAACTGAATGATAACTTTTATTTCGGCGTGGTAGTTCTTGATCGATATGACCCTCATGATATTGGTTGCATCTTCTGCACCACTAAACCGTCTAGCTAGTTTTAATGTATCCATTTTATGTAGTTAAATTATCTTCAATTTACCTTATTGTGGTACTGCAATAACGGTATACCCTCATGATATTTGCTGCATCTTCTACACCGCTTAGCGCGCTGTCTAGTTTAAATATGTCGGTTTTATGTATATAGCTACATGCTATTTCCTTTACCTTATTATGGTACTGCAACAACTGTATAATAACTTTAATCTCAGCATGATAGTTCTTGATCGAGATGACCCTCATGATATTCGCTGCATCTTCTTCACTGCTTATTAGCTAGTTTGAGTGTATCCTTTTATAAAGTTATAATTATCTTCAATTTACCTTATTATGGTACTGTAACAGTTGAATGATGACTTTTATTTCGGCGTGGTAGTTCTTGATCGAGATGACTCTCATGATATTTGCTGCATCTTCTGCGTCTGGATCATCGCAGTACTTGTTGGCGAGAACGAGGCACGCATCCGCTTCTTTGATCTAGATATGAAATGAATTGATTGATAATTGTATATATCACGGCTAGCTATCATCTATAACTTATAATGAATAGGGACTTGACCAATAAGTTTTTGGTGAAAAAAAGTACTGATCCGCCTCTTTGATCTGATTGGTTAAGAGGAAACTTGGTTGGAAAAAGGTAGAATTGGGTTGGGGGCATGCGTCCCCCCTAAATCTGCGCATGGTAATGCAATCGTTAAACCAGAAGTTTAAATAAATGTATATGAATATTATTCAATTTCACCAGCAAACAAGAATTCGACAAGAGTTCGACAAGAACTACTTTTCTAAATGAACCATAGTTCCATATTAAAAGAGTTCCTATTAATTAAAAATTGGTATTACTGTCTTCGAGATGCGCACAAATCAATATGCTTCTGTTTTTAAGTCTGCAGGAATCCCGTTTCATTCACCATGGATGTTTCCAGGGGTTTCTGTTTGGACAGCAGATTATCTAACGGATTCCGTGCATTGTGGAACTTACTCAACAAAATACATTTTTACCATAAGATCAAAAGTGCGTCACATGACTCAGCATCTCATGTGAAAACGCTCGGACGTTTTTACCTTTCATAAGCAACATTTCTGCGAAGAATCCTGATAAAATTTCGCTATATTTTAGACTGATAAAATCACTGTTTTATTGCTTTTTTAAAAATATTATAACAATTCCATTAAGTACTTTCATGCCTAGAACTCGTCATTTATTGGGTAACTTGACTCCCCGACTTAACAGTATTTGAGGCGGCAAAGTGTGTTCCGTATCGACTCATTGCAACTGGGCACCACGCACTTGCTTTGCTATGTCAACAGGTAAATGAACTGAGTAAATGGTTCGTGTAAACAACCATCAGGACTCGGCCAGTTGCTATTCGAATAAAGAACATTTATGCTTTTAATTTTTGGAACTTGCGAGCGTTTATCAAAATCCCTCCAAATGAAAGAATACTATGGGTGCCCACGTTTTTTGTGTTTGCGTTTATGCGTTAAGCGATGTTCGTTTGTTTCTATCGTTAATCGTCTATGCGTTTGCAGTGAGGGGTAGGAAACTAGCGTCACTGTGAATAAGATCGAAACTCTTGTGTGGGAAAAAACTCCTAGTGTGACCAGCCCTTCGAAAGTTCCACTACTTTGATTTGATTGGCGTTAATTACTAATCGATCCCATGAAAAGAGGGGAAAAGAGGGGGACAAAGTATTGTCTCCTTTTGTTTGCGCTTGTCTTCAAAGGGGATGCGAAGTGTGACTCGTATGGATCTTTTAGGTCAAACACATTAGAACGGGGTGGGGGATTTATCTGGGTTTGAATGACATGACCTTTTAGAAAAGTTGTTGCAGAGAAAATCTCGATCGAAACCATTTCCGTGCTGGTGACACTAAAGCTGGGATGATAATTTTAAAAGCTTCAAGCAAAGGAAATAATATATAGCACATTGACTAGATCAACATAGAACGTATCAATAATTGTCTCCATATATTATGTAGTTTATAATCTATTTAATTCCACATTCGATTCAGATACCATTCTAAAGGACGCAATGGTGCAGCCACGTACGAGTGATTGATATCACGATCAGTTTTGGAAACTTTATGGCCGGAAACTTTTTGGGCGGAAACTTTTTGGGCGGATACCCAAAAATATATATAAAAACGCCAGAAACGTTATACGTCCAATTGAAGTACCTTCCCCTTACACATATACAGTTTGTATGTACATCCATGAATATATATTTGCAATTGTAAACGATAGATAGAAAACTACAAGTAAGAATATAATTTCATATGCATTTTCATAACATATAACACTTTTATGATGCAATTATATGTGTATTTTCATTTCATAAGTCTTTTTCCAAAATTCATTAAGTTTTACTTACATTGACTCGATCTAAATCATTTGCGTCCATGACTGTTCCCTGGAAAAACTCGACTTGTGTAAAATGCCGTTTGAATAAACCCTCTAGTTCTAAGTCTGGCTCTTTTCTGGAAAAGAAATATATAATCAGTAATTAAACACATGAAGTATTAAATAAAAATACAGGAGAGAGAAGTACTACACTCAACTTAGCGTCGATCATCGGACCAAATGAGACCGTTATTTCGACCAATAGGTTATTGCAAGATAATAAACACAACTCTACACACATTTATATTATTGTATATGATCTTTGTTTTATCTCTATTTCTATTCTTTTTTTATTTATCAAACAATATATGATAACCCGCGGAGCCTTAGGTTTTCAATTTATTAGATCTAAATCGAAAGAGCATGTAAAAAAGTGTGAAATTACCTATTCATGATAACTAATTCTACGTCGATGTCCTCTCGATCTTTGTGGAGGAAGTCTGCCATGAAGTTGGATACTGATTCGTACGTGATATGTCCGCATAAAACTATATGTCTGCAAAAAATACAATACATGTAAACACACATGACTATCTAAAAAAAGTAGAGCGGATAGAATGATTTAGGGCCTGGCCACATTGGAAGTTTTTACTTGCATTTATTTCCTAACAAAGCTGACTTCTAATGTATTCCTTATGGGAAACTTAAAAAGCGAGTATAAGCTCGTTGTTTTTGGTTTCCCATAAGGAATACATTAGAAGACATTGGGATACATTGGAAGACAGCTTTTAAATAAAAGCAAGTAAAAGCTTCCAATGTGGCCAGGCCTTTATGCATGATAATCTTTAAAAAAAACGATTTAGTAAAATAATTATTGGAAAAACATACAATTTCATTCGATCTGAATTGGTATGATGATGAAATAATTTCTTATTCAACAACGTTAAACTATCAGTGAGAAATCGCCGGAATCGCAAATCTGAATATGAAGTCACAACAAGTTTTGCTATTGCGGAATTCCATTGCTAAATCGCCATTGCCTTAGTTGGAATCCTATCCTTCGATGGAAATGTGATATAAATGCTTTTTGCCAAATTGCTAAATCTAATTAGCGACAGGGTCGTTTAGCGTCCAAATTCATTCATCTCAACAATTCCCAAAGTCTCTCTCTCTCTAGCCAAGGCATCAGCATAAAAACAAACCGGGAGCCGCTTTAAAAAGGGGGAACCCCAGTTACATCCCATAATATAATCTACGCCTCCTGCCTATTCGAATTTTCGCATAGAATAAGTGAACGAATTTTGGGCAAAATAGCGGTGGGCTAATAAAAAAATCTGTAGAAACGTTTTTCATGTATCCGTTGGTCTCGATCTAGGGCAAAACCCTCCCCCATCACTTGCGCCGACGAAAAGCCCCCCCCCCCCCCCTGATT
>LQRL01005547.1:12071-22918 GCA_001703475.1 Hydroides elegans
AGACTAGTTTTATAAAGTTTTGTTATTATTATAACGAAAGGACATTCCATTTTTTAACAATCGTAAATAATCGGTGGTATTCGTTTTCGATAGCACAGTAGTGGATTTTAAGTGATTTGAGTAAATCAATATATAATATTATATAATGCTATCCATCTAATAGTGAGTTCTTATCGAATACCCCTATAACGAACCAGAGCAGAATTTCACCACAAAATACACAACGTTAGGAAAGTGGATGGCGCCTGCGCTCGCCCCCACCCTTGAGTTGTATTGAACCCAGAAACCGGAGCCATTAGGTCGCCTGTAAGGCAGGGGCGCCGGAAAGGCATATTTAAACTGATGTACTTCACTTTTACTGTACATTAAAACAAAATTGGAAATAGTAATGCTTATAATGGAATTTTGGACCCCTGGGCTATCATTGATCATATAAATCATTATTGCATTATTGCAAACATGCATTTGCCTAAAAGATTTGTATTTGATTAAGCCTTATTCATTATTAAAGACAACTCTCCACGAGGCAAACCGTTGAAACGTAATTACAATTCCCGATTCAATATGCATTTATGGAAACCTTTTATCATACGCTTGATAATCAGATAACATCCACATTATCATATTGTATTCAATTTAATTTTGAACCATTTATATCCTGGTCCCTATGAAATGATACAATATTTATAGTACATGTATGATCATATTATTTAATAGATAGATTATGCATAATGATGACATAAACGTACGGGCAAAATAACTCACTAGATAATCAGTGGGTTCCGTAACAAAATGGTATTGTTTTCTTTTGTTTGCTACAAACGTTCCAGTAATTCTGTAATTGCAGCCTCAGCAATTTCACGCTTGGATGCACATATAGCCGAAGACACAAATGAATCCCATAGCAAAATGCTATGTGGCCAGGACAAAACAACGTCGAACGAAACAACACTCCGTAATTTAGCACTCGATGAGTTATCAAGCGCGGATCCAGAAAAAAATAACTTGGGTGCCAATGTTTAATATATAGGAGTTAAACCCAGCGCAAATGTACTTTTTTGTGTGTAATATATAGAAGACATACGGGGATGCCCGCCCCGTTTGATTTTTATAAACCTCAAAATGTTGATTTGGACACATACATGTATGTCTATGGGTATTGGCAACATATCTGAATTATATCTACCGTCATCTATCTTGTAACTGGGTATGGTCACTATAGTTTATATCTCTGCTTTTCGGTATAATATCTAAAGCTAAATCCCCGTTGGTAAAAAATCAATTAAATAATTCAATTTCATACAAAGCATACCTTTTGCCGTGTTCCTTCTTGTATGAGCCGCCGTACCGACTCCGACTGCCGAGAATGTCGGCGATTTCAGGAACGAAGCTGGCGAATAACGCCTAAATGGAGAAACACGAACATTTGTTTAAGATATAAGTTAACAAAACGATTCATAAATGAAATCAATCGAGACTTTGCGAGTAAGATCTAATATATAGAAAATATATCTAAACAAAAATTGTAAAACAATCTATGTAAGAAAATGATTTTATTTCACTTTCCGGATATAAATAAGTGATTTGTAAATATTGCTTTCGATGGAGTTATGTGTTGTTTTTGTTTAAACTATTAGCAATTTCAAGTTACATTGATCCTTTATTGTTTTTTTTTTACAAAGGACAACGTTATGAATTAGAATATTTGCTTAACTATAAACAATGATATAAACTGAGAGAATATATAGTGCATATCGCAAAAGAAATTTTGAATTTTGTTTTTGCTTTACTTTTACAATACTTAAAGCAATCACAGTTAACAAGTACATTAAAAGCAAAGCAATATTTTCATATGTTCACATTCCAAAGCGAAATCGTTAGTCGTAAAATTGAAAATTCATGCATGTTCATTTTATAACAACAAAACAAGATACTAAGCATGCTCATGCTACGACGTTTGACTCAATAGTGATATTTAGTGCGCATTCGTTTTCGGGGTCGAATGTTTCCATTTGGTTCGCACGTTGTGAGTTTTGAACGATGGAAACGCGTAAACGTATAAGTGCTATCCCCTGTATTAGCAGCTATATTTTTTAAATACGTATCATATTGTTCGATTGAAAAAGGTTAGATTGTGGAAGCTGCGGAGTATCATGCAGAAATAAATATTCAGTGGCGCGCAGTCCTTACTTCTCGATTTCTCTAACGTTTAGCGTTTAACGTTTAAGGGTTTACAAGATCAGAATATAGCGTTTAACGTTTAGCGTTTAATGTTTAGCGTTTAACGTTTAGCGTTTAATGAAAGGGCATATAAGGGCATATAATCACTCATAATGATGTTCTCTATATACTCTTCACACTTGTGGGTGGCTATGGTTTAGCGTTTAGCGTTTAACGTTTACCGTTTAGCGTTTGCTATGTGCGAAGTTAGTTATGCGCGCGACTATAAATATCGAGACGAGCCTTGAGATAACTTATAAATAAAGGCAATGGCAGTTGTTTTTGAAAAAAGTCTTAGTGATAAAAGGGTGAAATTCAATGCATCACTTAAAGTGATATGGTGAAACAGATCATCCCTTGAAACCACTTGAATGATGAAGAAATAGTAAGAGTAAAAAGTTCAGCATACTTCGAGAAAAGGACGCGTTTTCAAACGTGAAAAGGGCATCACGAAAAAAAGTCGTAGTGATTTTAAACATAACAGAATCACTCTCACCAAGGCTACTAGAGTAAGGAGGACTAATTATTGTGTGATATATGGAAGCAAAACGTAATGATAGGTGGGAAAATAGCATCCTTGCCAAATCCACTATAATAAAGAGAACTAATGCTGTAATAAGAAAGGTAAACGTAGGAAAATCGTGAAAAGTAAACGTAAGCAAATCGTTTAAAACCCATGAGAAGCGTGAAAATAGCATCCTTACCAATGACACTAGAATGAAGAAGATAATTGGTAAGAAACGTGAAATACGTTAAAACGTGAGAATATAATTCTATCATCCTTACCAAAGCTACTAAAATGAAGAAGACCATGAACAACCTTCCTAGCGTCGTTTTACAGTAGATGTCCCCATAGCCAACGGTTGACATGGTTACCAAGGTAAGGTACACACATTCCCAATAGGACAACAGTTGCGAGTTCTCAAAATCAACCCAGGGGTCGCCCGAGTTTTCCACCTAGATTGTTTGGTAAAATTCAAAAATAAACAACATTCAACAACATACACAACAAAATATATGATATCTAAAGCGGCGGCGTAGAGTGCGGTCAAATATGGTTCCGATGTCATGACAAATATATGAATGATTTGAATTCGTCAATGAATCATGCCCCAAACAACTATCAAACCACGCGTAAAACCAGCTTCAAACCAAATGGATCAAACTGTCTATCTAAATCAGTTTTAGGCCGCGTTCACGCAAACAGGCTCACTAATATTGCTCATGTAGAGCGCTTTGTGCAAGAACCGAAGGGATAAATTATTGCTATTTTTAGATACAAATGTTAGAAACTTGGCCTTTAGCTGATTGGAATCAAGCATGAATGTATGTTGAAATGGGTTGGTGGAATGAAATGGTATTTTCTACATGACATTTAGTGGTTTGAAGCAAGGTCATATCGGGGTCAATTTGAACGCACCCCAAAGCGCACAACAACCAATACGGGCTCATCATATGTTTATGCATTCAACTTACCAATGCGACTAAAATGAAGAAAACCATAAATAAGCGGCCTAAGGTGGTCTTACAGGCAATATCGCCATAGCCAACAGTTGACATGGTAACTAAGGTTAAGTAGACACATTCCCAATATGTGAGTTTTTGATAATTTTTAAAGCCGTTGAAAGGGTCGCCGGAATTCTCCACCTGTTTTGAAAAAAAATCATTTGTATTTGATTTCTTTAAAATACATTGTTCAAAATATGAGTGTAATAGTCAAAATATAATAATGAAATAAAATAGCACAGGCATAAAAAAACCTAAAATGTTCATCTTAACCCAGCAACTCGGTACCATACCCACACCCCCAGCCCAAGTATACATGTTATTGGTCTTTATAGTTTGTCGAGTTCTTATATACTCCTGAAATATCGATAGTGAGGTAATGGGAATCTCTTGATGATCTCATTCTAGTCTTTGTCAAGAGAGATTATTAAAGACGATTTAAAAAATTAGGATTAAGCTTAACTAATGCACGCAAAAAATACACCTAGAATTCGCCTTATAACCCATATTTTTCAAAAATGCCAAAGATAACTGCAACAATACCAAAATCAGCTGCAAAAATGTCAGGAATAGCAGGTTTGCGTGTCTTATGACCATTCAAGGAAAACCAGGTATCATTTAACTTCATTAGAAATACAAGGATAAAACGATAAATGAGTTTATTAATGCTTCATCTTGATTATGGCTTATGTAACATGTTTTTTTTAACAGCTAGGCACGTATTCTCTGCTATCCTTAACCTTAACTTTAAGACCAATGAGAATATATGACCAGAGCACCATAACAGTTTTTTTTCATTCAAAACTTAAGTGACCGTGATAATTGCCCTTTTTCGTAGTGCATGAATGCATTCAATATATGATAAAACATATTTTTTGTAGAATATAACTGCTTAAGATAAGTTGATCTGCTTCGTTGAATGCAATTATTGTGAGTACTGATAATGAGGATATCCTACCCCAAGGCTAGGCACCAATGAGAGCGACGAAGAGGCGAAAGCGATTCTTATTATTTGTTTATGCTATTTTAGTGGACAAAGTCCTTTAAAGAAAGCATAAGAAAAAGGCAGGCTGCCGCTCCTCGTCGCTACTACTGTGACCGGGCCCTAACGCCATGCCTGATTTTAAATGAGAACCCACTTCACTAATCAGTCAATTGATACATAAAAGGGGAAATATGATAACTTCTTTAGTAGCTTATTAGCAGCGCGGATAAATTGGCGCTGCTTCAAAAGATCCTGCGACTAATTGCTTATCACTCGCCCGTCGCTTTGGGCGAAACATGAAACGAGATGCGGGAATGTGAGCTTCATTCCCCTGGATCTTAGCTGCTCCCTCAGAGTGGACTCTTTACTTAAGCTCCGGGCATTTATTTCACTCACTTTTTTGTATGTTTCTAAATTATGCCCTATAAGTACTTCAACTAAGGATTTCTCATATATATTTGTTTCATTTTCAAATGTATAAAGTAATCTGATGCATGACGTTTCTCAGGGATCAAGTTACACATTTTGAATCTCTATGCATAAACATGCTTTATTATTTTGGCTCATTCATATTCTGAACCCTAATGCTGTTTAATATTAGACCGTGTTGAGGCCGTCAGCTTTTCGCTATAGTTATTTGAGTAAAATTGAAGGGTTCCGTGCATAAAGGTGCCTAGTGATATTGTTTTTGTGTTAAGAGAAATTTCTTTGCCAAACATATTAATATTGATCTAGTATATCACGAGTTTATCGAGCTTTCCATCTGAAATACTGCTTGTGATAGATATAATATTATAAAAATGCATAATTATGACATAGATCAGGAGTTAAATGTCGCAATTTCTATCTCAGTTCAAAAAGTAGAAAAAAGGTTATATATTCAGGTCCTGAATATCTTAATGCATAGGGCCCTCTGTGAGTAAATTGTAGTCTGATAGCATAATGGTTCTAGCTAATTGAGAGGAGGACTCTGTTACATTAGTTTTTGTTTCCAAATGATGGCTAAATTGGAAAACGATGGCTGGGATAAAAATGGGTTCAACCAACCTTCCATGAATAAGGGGCTTTATCTAGACTCTAAGTAATCAACATATGTATAGTACTATAAGTGTGATTCGATGGATTTTTATCTAGACACAGTTAGAGATTCATATCGTCTACAAACTTACGAAAGAATAATAAAGGGTTGGTTACGTTCCCTTACGATAGGAAGATGTAGGCTATTTAAATTTTGAATTGCTTAAATGGTGATTTGCTTCTTTTAAAAAGTGCAATAAAATTTCATACTTTTGAATAAGTGATGTTTCTTTTTGTGTATCTTAATTCTGAAAATATCATATCACTATAAATCTGTATGTTTATTAGCGAAGACAAACATTGGTTGCTTTTACTGTTACGTTGTAATTGATTGAAATGAGTATAGAAAAAAAAAGTAAAACAACAATATCAGAAAAATAGAAGTATACTTCTTTGCATCTTTATAACTTTAACAAAAAGCAAACACTCTTTCTTGGATTAGATCTTATCCAGTGTTGGCATTTCGTAATTCCTTGAGAAACCCCAATCCATTAGAGCAAAAAGGATGTTTACATCAAAGCAAAGATTTGGTGAATTGACATGGTTGAGTTTTTAGGGATGTTTTTCACGTCTTAACTGATTCATCAATGGAAGCTAGAGTACGTCTATATTGAGCAATTACAGGCATTCTATATATTTTTCTTAAGATATCTTTAGTATCAAAATTTCCTTTCCTAAGTACTTTAGTATTTTTTATTGGCATTTATCTCGAAACATTTTCTAATTTTGAAGATTCGAAACATGTTATGTACATTTCTTGAATTTCTTATGGAACAAGATTATACATGTATATACTACATAAAATGTCTTGCGTTACCAGAAGGATTAAGTTACCGTTTAGCAATATGTATTTTTTAAGAAATTGCTTCCGTTAAGCAATATGTAATATATTAAGCTATAATATTTCTTTGGTTCTTCGTTAGAATCAAGATAAACAAATGAAATTGTCTTGCATTACCAGATGAATGAATCCCGCGGCTGTGAACCAGATGGAGATGAGTTTGGAGACCAGTTGACACAAGCGGATGCTATTCGACGTTCGCAGCACGTTGAGGTATTGAAGCACGTCGGGTGTGGAGAGGAGGCGAAGTACACGGGTGAAACGGAGGCCTGTGATAAAGACCATGAATTAATCAATATGAATATCACATATGTACCTATCTGAACAATACCTTAATTGAATCTTATATTTAACGTTGCGTTGTATAAAACAAAATAAATTCTACGGTCCCAATTTCTGGCGATGACCAGGGAAACATTTCGGCAAATGTGTTCGTAAATAAATTACCAATGTTCTAAATATTAGCCATGTGCTCATCTGTGGACCTTGAATTCAATTTTTCCATAGCACAAAATGAAATATGTCTTACCGAGCCAGTTTCTGTTGAGGACGATGGCGACGAATGAGGGTGGAATGGTGAAGTAATCGACGAAGGAGTAGACCTCCACGAGGAACCACAGCTTGTCGGCGGCAGCCACAAACTGAAAAAGTAAAATGTGTTTCATAAATCTATTATATTTGTGTATGGATACCTGTAATGATCATCGAGTCAAACAGATAAGACATCCTCGAACCAAAGCGTGTCTGCATCCGAAAAAAAACACTGAGGGGAATATGTTCATATATGACCTGGCCACATGGGAAGCTTTTTCCACTTTTTTATCATAACAAATCGTTGTTTTTAATGTATTCGTTACGAGAAAGACAAAGATGCCCATGATAAATTAGACGCCTTTGTGAGTTCCAATATAAAGTCGGTTTGTTTTGGTTAAAAAGCTGAGTGAGAAAAGCTGTGCAGTTTGCTTTTTGCACACTCTTCTAATTCCTGAATACCCCGTTTCCCCTAGCCCATCTCACACACTCTCCACCCCCCACCCTAAAAAAAAAGAAAGTAAAACAGGCCGACCAACGCTTCATCCATGCCCTGGACCAGAACTTAACTCTGAATGACGTAATGATGACAAATTGACGTCACAACAAAGCCACGCTTCTTTCTTCTTTTGCTTGAAAGCAGTCTCTGAAGAAACTCTTAATTCTCTCGACGATGCTTACTCGTATAACCAGCGAGAAATACGGGCCACCGACTTTGATTGAATTTGGGTTTGCGCTTCATTGAGACTGGTTTGGAGTATTTGTGTGCCAATCACGGGATGAGAAGAACTATGGGCTTTTATATTGTGTTGTCGCTGGTTTATATGAGAAACTCGTTTTTTTCGTCCTTAATTATTGTATGTTGAAATGTATTTATTTAAATCCATGTTGTATTTTCTTTTGTCTCATATTTTGAAAATTGGAATTCATTTTTTAAATAATTAGGACTTGTTCACACGGGAAGCGACAAGGCGCGACACGCGGCAATATACTTATATGTTCTTTATATGCTCCTGTTGCAAGTCCTATAAAGAACATATAAGTATATTGCCGCGTGTCGCGCTTTGTCGCTTACAGTGTGAACAAGCCCTTTCCAGTACTTTTAAGAAAAAATGCAAAACATATCACTGTGAAAAGAGCGTGAAAAGTCCTGTGACGACGTATTTGAGATTTAATTTGGCTGTTTTAAAATGTTATATGGTAATTTTCATGTTGCTATTCGCAAGGACGTCCATAAATGTTTAGATGCGGCGTCATATTTGTTATGGCGATCTACTTCGATATCAAATGTTTGAGAAAGCGACCTATTCGCATCAATTGGCATAAACGATTACTATTTAAAAAAAAAATCTCAGGAAGCAATTCTTTACTGATTTCATGTATTTTTATGACATTATTCATTCAGTCCAATATTGCTTTGCAATACAAAACCAAAGCAAGTGAGCAGGTTATTAATGTTTGTTTAACTTTTTACACCGTACGTAACTATAAAAGCAGTGCCTTGTCCGAACACCCCAAAGTAAACTGAGAAGAGATGGAATCAAATAGCATACAATTTTGCTCTGCTGCAATAATTACAACTATTGGGTTCTGTGCATGAATATGCTAACTCAATTTAACATTAATTTGTACTGACAGGTCCAACGTTCATATTACCGAATATGCATTATCTTAGACCGAGAATTGCTTGAATGAGCGAAAGGTCAATGAAAACTCACAAAATTTACTAATAACAAATAAGTCAGATTGGCTTTTTGCAATAAAGTACAAACCAACATACCACCTTTATGCATACGGGACTGAGACAATGATTTAGCCCTACACCTTTGATTTCCAAACGCTCTGTAATGACACCAAACACATTCGCGTGTGTTATTGCAATAAATGGACGATCGATTTGCACGGATTGATTTTCTTCACGCAATAGATGGTCGGTAGTGATGAAAGGTGTTGTTAAAGACCCCTTTCTCATTAAAGACCACCCTCTGATGCAACGTCGTCAAAAGGAGCGCGACGTAAAAAACATCAGGCATATATTAATATTGCTGGGACGTCATATGTTTTTGCAACGTTGAATTAAGAAATTTTGGCATTTCATATCGATGTCAACGTAGCAACGTAACGTGATTTGCGAACGTTTGTAACAAAGTTTTCGCGTACAAACACTACACTGTTTATTCTATATAGGTTAGATATCCTAATGTCTCATTGGTTAAGAGGGGATAGATAGTCAGTTTTTATATAACGCTTTGGCGTCAATCGTTTTGGCACACTACATGTACCCTTCAGGGCCCTTTTGCTCGACATTTTCTTCTCGCCCCCTCTTTAACGCAGTCCCATACACACAGCTGATGTTTGTTTATATACCACGGAGAATATTGCTGAGTACCCCCAAACCCCACACCATCACCACCTCACCCTAACAAATGGTGCTACATTAGAGATGGGGTGGTTGCACTATGTAAAGGGTCGCTCACATTGAACTAGAATGTCTGGGTGTCCCTAATGGATTGTTTTCATGGACACTCACAAAAAAACTGATAGAAATGGATGTGTTATTATTAGAGGTATTATACATGGGGGCATGTGCATGTTCATTGGAGTAATAAGGGTATCCTTGGATGGAGGATGCATCTATCTTAGTACCCTTGGATTGGGTATATAGAGGCATTGATTACGCCAGCAAACGTGATAGATTTTGCCATGTGATGATGTACCGACAGAAAACTGTGATGGTTTTATTTTTAGAATGCTCATAAGGTGTATTGTTTCGTTATAACTGATCGATGAACGAAAATTGTAGTCTTGATTATTGGCAGTAAGATATTGGTATATATGGTCAGAAACTGGGGGGTAAATAACATGCATGACTTACCCAGGGCTTACAACTAAATGGCCCTAGAATTGGATGTGTAGTTTGAATTCTGGAGAGTGAAACATATTGGGATTGGCAGGGCGGGATGTTTAGTGTCTTATTCACTGAAGATGCATAAACAGAACATACCCATCTCTCATCTTCTTCTTTTCTCTATCTCCCTCTCTCTCTCTCTCTCTCTCTCTCTCTCTCTCTCTCTCTCTTTCTCTCTCCCAGTTCTCTCCCCTTTCTCTCTTTTTTTTTTCTTTATATGTCTCTACATCTCTCTTTCTACGACCTAGGTTTCATCTCACATGATCTGTTTAACTTTTGTCTGTTGCTTGGGAATTCAAATCGAAAATGGCCTCAAATCGCAATGCTAGACCGGTAATGACTTTGATTTTCCTATCAATTACATATAATCAGAATGGAAAGTTATTTGCTTATTAAATATGAATAGACAAATATCAATATGTGTTTTTATTCATATCTAATAGTTCCAGCTACGGAGCCCGTGAGTAACCTAGCAACTAATTAGAATTGATTTTCAAATGTTCTATCTATTGTCTCAGAGTAGGTCATGTAAGCTTTATAAATATGATAAATCATTCGACAGTAATGTATGTGCCAGGAATAAAAAGGATATGACATGTAACTTGATCGTTTTCTCGTGTTTGAATTAACAAAATATTCATGACATTTGCACCATTTATAAAAGTTCTTTTTTACTATAGATACGCGAAAAATCAACGCATGAGACAATTGACAACCAATTTCGTTTTTGCCACGTATGAATCTATATAAGGAAATCGACACCCCACTCCAAACCCCCC
>LQRL01005547.1:35183-50329 GCA_001703475.1 Hydroides elegans
ATAGATACGTCTCACATAGAAGCGCCCGTTTACTCACCGCATTTGTTTTAGTAGGCGTGCCCGGTTTCGTAGCAGCAGCCGCGTTCGCCGCTACAGCCGCGCCACCTCTGCCACCGGGTCCACTTTGACAGCAGAGCCACGCGAATATCCGCCATGTGAGGACAAAAAGTAGTCCCACGAAGAAGGTGATGAGGCTCGAGCAGAGAAACGCGTACCAACTGCGTTTTTCGAGGCATAGTTGTTCGGCCGATAAGGTCGTTGTGGCAACTGTGGCGTTGTCGCTCATTGTTGTTGTGGTTATGTATTATTGTGGTTGTATAAAAAATATGGTTATATGGGATTGTGGTTATTCAAATGCGGTTATTTATCATCCATACATTTGTGTTGGTTCATTCTAGGGTTGAGTGTCGAATCCGTACAGGATTGCCATTTTCGTTCCTTAAATGAGTGAGTAACCAGATGAGTAAATAAAATAGCAATCTAATATATATGCTATACTGATTACATCTTATATCCAGGTTGTATATCCAGGTATAATTAAATATAATTTTATTTCAAAGATTGTACAATCATCAGCATTTCATAGTATAATCCTTAGCTGCGTGGTACCGTATGATGATGTATGTATTGTTTTGAGTTGAATTCTAATTTTATGATGTTTTGAGAATCCTTATTCCGTGCGATATGTAGTGTAATCCTATCATTCCATCGATTTTAAAGAACTTTAATCAGTTTCTTGTGATTAAAAGAATTTGTCATTTTACTCATTTATAGCAACACACACATGCATTTAGGAAAATCAATAGCACAGATTATTTGTCTCGCGTTTTCCCCATCTGCGCCTTGCAATAGAGAACAGAAATACACTTGAATCAATCTTTTTATATCCTAACACCTACACACGATTCCTTTATATATTGAGTAGCACTATATAGTAAAAAATGTTCTCATCACTATAAACCCCTGCTTCCCTACGTGTTTTGTCAACGGTTTTTGTCAAAGGCACGGAGCTTTATTGTCATAGTGCTTCCATCTCGTTTTCACTCATATACCCCTACGAAAGCCTGGAATTACTCCCGTGTGAAGCAATTAGGTTAATTGCTTGAAAAGCTCTGCACTTTGGGAGTAAGCAACTGTTCTTAATGAGTGGTATTAAGAGGAACAATGTTGCACCTTTACTGTGGTATATTTTGTGATAATCCTGGTCCTAAAGCTGTACTTTGAAATATAACCTAAATATACTGTTTCACATGTGAAAATATATTTGCTCATATGTTATTGCTATCATCGGTATTTGCAAAACAGTTTCACTCAATACCGCAAAAGTACAAGAGTTTTATTTATATGAAATAAGACTTAACATAGCTATCATATTTCACCATATCATATCCATTCATTTCTCATCACATTTATCCAGTGTCGTGGCTTATGGTCTACTCTATGCTCCAACCTATAAGAGGAAACACTAGATTATGTGTAATGTCCATGACTATCCATAACTTGGCATGTTTATATCCTGAAAGCAGGCGCGCTACAAATCATCCACACTCTATGTATAGCAACAAGCATAATAACAGTGGCTTTCTACCTTGATTAATTACTTTTAACCAAATATCCATTTACATGATATGTATGGCCGCGCGCTTTTTCCATATAGTAGGTAGTCAGACCACTGTTACCACCAGTAATTAAATCCATGTTTCATTACTCATTTCTCCCTCTCTCTTTCAATCCATAACAGGGTTCCTCCATTCCTTTTAATATACTACTTCCTACATTATCTATACATAAGATAGAAGACAAAAATTACATGAGGCAGTTAGCGGGGGAAGAAACTCATAAATATTTCACATTGTCGATAGTTGCAATATCTCGCTATATGCATATTATGGACCGACCGCAGCCCCTATATAGTGTGTTGTTGTATTTGTATGTACGGCTGTTGCCAGTAAGCAAGAAATACTTTACTCAGTTGGTTGGTGCTGAGACCTTAGTGAAGGAGGCAAAAGGGACCGTGGAGAGAAAAGAGAAAAGGGAGCAAAGTCTTTTTGAAAGCATAATGGGTGGGTATGCTGATGCATACATCGATGGTGCTATGGGGACAATGGGGAGCAAAGTGGGGATGCGGAAACCTGGATGCGATAGTTCTGTACACGAGAAATGGGGCAAAGTCTTATTGAAAGCTGTAAGAACAATAATAACCCATTAGGTGTACGTACGCATAAGAGATGAGGAATGGAATGTCTACCGACGTTACACCGAGTTCCACGATCTGCACAATCTGATGAAGAAACGCAATCCGCTTGTGGCGTCGTTCCAGTTCCCGCCAAAGAAAGCCATAGGAAACAAGGTAATCACTTTAGTTAAAAAAACTCGGGATGTGATAGGCTGATATATGGGAAATGGTGCGGTATTTTTGAAAGCAACACAAAACGGGCGAAAGTGATTGAATTAACCTTTAGGGCAAATGCAACCAATCGCTGCTATGGACTCTCCCGTAGCATGAGCAATAACATCTAATGACCAATTTTGCAAGAACCCCTCCTTCTCAGCCGACTTATACCGATGCCACCAGACCCATTCAATGAAGACTAATACACAATGCCAATCCATACCATATTGGTCCCTCTCTCTTCCTGCCAGCAAGCAAAGCAAGGCAAGCGCAGGCAATAGCAAGCTTCAATGCTCTTTACAATGCAGGCAACTGCGGCCGCAACAAAACAGAGACCCATCGGGTCAATATAGAGGCAGCAGCATATTTTTCTTATAAACCGATGGAAAAGAGAAGGGGGTGTGGAGGAAAGGGGGGAGGGAGGGAGGAAAGAGGAGGGGTGAGGAAAATGGGACTTAATCTTGTCAATGCCTATTTGTGTCGTGGCGGTGCTAGGGGCTTTTAAAACGCGTCGTCACTATTAGGATGGAAAACATATAGATAATTTCGAGCGTGGTCGTTGCATTAATATAGGAGTGTTGGCGTGCAAAATGGGTTGATACGGAGTAACATAGATGATTTATTCGAATATATATTTGACTGAAAACATGGTGATAAGTCTAGAAGATTGATCTCGGAATGATTTTTCTTGAATGAATTATTTTGAAACCATTATAACCTTTAACTGAGGCGATTCGTCATGACTATTAATTTTCAGGAAATGCTTATCTTTGTATTATAGACACGAAGGAAGGGATGGCAATACCCAAGTCAGAAAAGGCGCGGCCTTCCTCATCCCCATACCAAGGGTGAATAATTTTGGTAAGAATACCGGGGATTAAACGTCTTATATTTTTTTCTGTTACTTTGAATTATTAGTTTCAATTTGGTATCAAGAAAATATCATGAATTACATATTCGTCACTTCCGTAAATTTCTTAATTGCACTATTTTAATTGCATCAATTGCCAGAACAATATATCTGATGATAATAAATAATAAACGTGACTGCTATGCTTGAATTTTGAAGGGTTATTTAAGAAATATATCTGCTTTTTTTTTAAATTCTTGATTAAAAAACAACAGTACATATTTCGAGATTTGAAGTGCTTATCGGGGTGAATATAACATTGATTTAATAATCTATATGGAACGTTTAACCTTCACCTCGACCCTCACGACCAAGGTACTATGCATGAGTTGAAGCATAAACGTGTTTTGTAAAGCGGTTTGAGCAAACCGTGTTTTTAACAAATCGCTATTCAAAAACTGATGATTATTACAATTTCCTTATACAGAATTGGTATAGGCCTACATCGTGTATTCAGTTGATATTTACAGGATAAATTTTACTCTATCAATAAAAGAGGATGGTAGCTAGAATAGTAGTGAGATTTATTCGAAATTCGGTCGCACAAACCTTACGTCTGTACATACCCATGAGTAAAGCTTGTACTTGCAAATCAGCTGAGTTGCTAAGAAGCCCCTCGCGCAAAGTACAATAACCCGATATGATCCCCCGTGTATTATATGCGAGGTCGTAAGACAAGAATGAAATTAACCTACATGTATGGTTTAAGAGTATTTTGTTGATAACGCAATGGTATGTTATTGAGAACTGACATTGCTAGGATGTCGGGAGGATTTTATTTATATGATTGATCGACAAATCTTCGAATATTTAATTACGAGATTTCTTTTAACAAGACTGTCCAAGGACAGTGTGCCACACCTTGCAAAGGCTTTAATTATGTAATAAATACTTAATTTGACTTTTATCTATATTTTAGGAATTGGCCATATGGAAAAATAACAACAGCTTATTGAAACATTTGTGACGATATAGCCAAAAACGTTAAACACCCATTCTATACAGCTTTACCACCATAATAAAACACTTACCATTATCCTTAGTTGATTTGGCACAAACGTGCGCTACATCCACCAGCCCCTACCCTTAATAATTTCCCGAAATCCCGACAGAATATGTGTGCCGTTCCTTAACAAAAGCGGCTATATTCTGTGTTCAATTTAATCGCTTTAATCCAGATAGTATATCTTAATTCGATTATTTGTGATGATAGAGATAGCTTTGATTGGGACTAAGATAGAGAAACAATCAATGTGTGGTGATATGACCAAACGCATGATATTATATTCGCCGATGCATTAACAAAGCCAGTGAAACAAAGATCAAGCTTTGTATTATCACGAGTTGTTTGCAAACTATCGAGAGCCTTGGTTTTCGGAAACGAAGAATGCATAAAATGCAGAAAGTTTGCGTTTTGATCGCGAGAAACGTCATAATTAAAATCACCAACAATGATGATTTTTTTCTAAAGCATGGAATCGCACCATCGATAGAATGTGTTTTTTGAATTGTTCAGTATTGCAGTGTGGTGACTTATATACGACAATTATTGTGATTATTTGGCGCAAGGAAGGGGTGTTAAGCTGAACAATTAAACACTCAAACTCTTTCGTAGACACAGTCTCAATCAAACTGATTTCAATTCGCTTTTTAACATACATCGCCAATCCATGTGGAGGCCTCCGTTCATCTATAACGGTCTGGTCACTTCGAATAATTGGATGAAATCCGTCTATCGAGAATTCGGAATCGGAATCTTTGTGATAAAGTCGAGTTTCTGCAACACAAATCACATCGGCACCCGTGAAAGTACTATCATTTCGTATCAAAGGAATGTGAAGACGTAAACTTTGTGCATTTTGGAAGACGACAGAGAACTGACAATTTTGATCGGCAACAGGTTGGTATGATAAGTCGACAACTGCTTCTGTTCGCAAACGTTTCATCTCATCGACAACCCGATGGTCAACCTGGATACTTCCGCTCAATCCATTAAGCAAGTATAGGCCTTTAAGACTGGTCACTCGACTGAATGCAACATAGTGTTGATGTGGTCGCGAGCCGAAGCTCATGTCAACAATGACACATGATTTTGTTTGACCCTGGGCTTTATGAATCGTTTTGGCTGACGAAGCCTTGAGTGGGAATTGTTGTCGAACAATGGCCTTGCGTCTAAACATGAAAGTTCTTCGAACGCTCCATATTGGGGTCCATTCTTTTGATACTTCTGGGTATTTCGTATAATAATGCTTGTATTCGTTTCTTGTTTTTCGACCAATGCTTATATCAGGAAATTGGACCCAGAGGCAACTGGGTACAGAACTCTCCTGGATATAGTGAATTTTTTTTAAAATACATGGTGTGCCATTACAAATACCATCTTCAATGGAAACGTTATGAGTTGTGTCATATTGTAGACCTAATGCAACCTTGAGCACTTGGCTGAGATTGCCTGTATCATTGGTTTTCTTTCCGTCAATTTGTTTCAGAATTCTTTGCTTAACTTCTTCTGTATCTTCACCCAAAACTGTGTCAGAGCATTCAATTTCCGCCTTTTCGGTCACCAATTCATTGAATAAATTCGTATTATGACTGTCAACAGCAGCATTGCAAGGAAACAGATGTAGCTCTCGTTTCAGTTCTCTATACCGTGAGTCTGCATGTTCAATACTGCATGTACATAGAAGAGTTGTGTCTTCCTTTGTTTGCTGTCCTTCTCGTATGCGATTAAGCATGGCTGCAAAAACTGCATCATCTTTCTGTCGCATTATCTCAGTTAACTCGAACATTTTGAAATGTCGTTGCCATAGATTTGGAGCTAAAGAAGCGTAGCCAAAGGAATTATCTGAAAAGATCCAGTTATCTCCGACAGGTCTTAATTGAAACAGATCTCCAACCAAGATAATATGAACCCCACCAAATGGGCTTTTATTTGCTTTGATTTCTTGCAATCTTAAATAGAGGAAGTTAAGCATTCCATTACCGACCATTGAGACTTCATCTATTATCAGAACCGATAAACTCATAAATTTTGACTGAAGAGTGTTACGTTTCTCATCAGACAGTGGTTTGTATATTAGCTTTTTATTCGGCTCTATACCAAATGCACTATGTAACGTAGACCCGTGGATATTGTACGCAGCAAGACCCGTATAGGCACACATTTGAATTCTTATATCTTCAGGGTTCTGGCCTGAATCTGAACACAGTATTCTATGTAGGGCCTGATAAAGTGTTCGAATTAATAGTGATTTACCAACACCAGCACCACCAGTTACAAACAGACAAAGCTGTCTCTCAGGTGCAAATATCAACGAATGAATAATATGTGTAAATATCTGTCGCTGCTTGAGATTTAATTTGGAAAGCAAATCCAAATATTCATTTTCTGGACACCTCGATCGGACCATCTGAATTTCATCGTTTGCCAGGTGCGTGGCTATACCGATATCGGCACCCAAGTCGTAATATGCATGTTCACGAGCTTCCGGTTTGTAAAATACGTATTTTGATGACTGAACGGGTTCGCTTTCTGCATCTTTGGCTTCTATGCTGTCAATATTTGAGGAAATTTCAATAGTTTCTGTTATCAATGTTTCGGCTGCTGCTTGTTCGACTTTTTCTATAAGTTCTGAGTTTGCATCATACTGCATTTTGTTGTCAATTATCTCTTGAATGACTGGTTGTATGCGCTCTTCATAAGTGGTATAGCGTCCCAAAAGATCATCTTCCTCGTTTCGCCAGGGATAAAATAACATTAATTGTTCTCGGAAGTAATTCTCCGGGTCGACTGTTTGGTTGTATTTAACATATCTAATGATCTTTGGTTTCGTGCGGAGATTGATCTGGAAATCACCATTATTCAACGAATAACGGGTCTTTTGTGATGTTTCAATGTCATGTTTGTCTCCTGAATCCTCGTCATTTTCGCTGCCAATACTTTCTTTTTCTTCAGTATCAGGTTGCTTAGTTTTAATTTGGGTTACTGAGATAACCTTTGAAACGAAGTCGGCAAGGCAATAACTTTCCAGAGCTGCGTGTCTCCTAGCGTATCGTTTGACGATATTGTCTGCTTCAATGTCACTTGAATCGTCAGGCATGGCTTCCAATTCTTTCTTGCTTTTCATGAGAAATGTTCTTTCGCCCGGGGGTGCTGTCGGAATAAATTCACAGCCTCTACTTTTTAAAGACATACTTTGCTGAAGGATAAGATAAGCTGCTTCTTGAGCGCTCACTTCCACTGCGTTTAAAAACTTGTTTCCAATATGCCTAACAGATTGTTTCAGTGTCTGGTTTCCTTTTCTAGCTTCTTTGCAAGCTTCTGCCATTAAGGAACTCATTCCTTTTCCACTTTTGTTTATGTACGATACTATATACATTGCACATGCATATGCGTCGAGAATAAATTGAATGTCGTGGTTCCCTTTCCATACTTCCAGCATGTCTTTGATATATGGATTAATCCTATTGTCAATTGGTTCCCGCTTCAGGAATACCTTTTCACTCGTTATGCTGGTTTGAACTGCCTTAATATAATCAGCCTCGCAGAGATCAATGCTGCTTAAAAAATCGTCAAACGTTTGGTTTTCATCAACACAGACCAAATGTTTTTGGACTGTTTTGAAGTAATCCTCATAAAGGGGCCGATCTTCCCCATCATAGGGTTGCAATATAACAGTCTCTCGCATCGGTGGGAACGGGATTCCGAAACGACATTCTGCCTTACCACCTTTTCGACAGGTTCGCGAATGCTTATGTCTTTGCATTGCAACATATGTCTCTGATGCACTGGGTACATTTGAGCTTGAGGAGGCGACGGTATCAATATATTCAATAACGTCCTTTTCGTCATCGACACCGTATTTTGGGGAGTCCTTTATCCAAACAAGCATGTGAATATGAGGTGAACCTCTTTGTTGAAATTCTACGCGATAAAAGAAATCCTCCATTTCACCTAATGGACAGTTTGGGCTTTTAAGAATAGTTTGTATGAATTGTGAAACTCGATGATCAAAATGGCGCACGCATGTAACAGGATCTGTCTGCACTAAGCGCGATCTAGTTTCCCAAGAGAGAGAATCAGTATCTAAAGCCTCAGTATAATCTTTACCATCTACCAGCTTTCCGAGGGTAGCTATCAGTTCTGTCCAATGTAAATCATTTGCACTAAAAGATAGGAACAGCGTAGGAATACCAAGTTGTCGAATCATTGCAAACACTTCCTTCTTTTGTTGTTCCCAGTATTGAGGTGAGTTTCGAATGGTTTTGAAAATTCTATAACCTTCGTCTAGTCTGATAAGGCTCTCGCCCATGTTGTCTTTCAAAATAAACCCGGCTGTATAAGTCTTCCCTTTTGTTTTGCACCGTCTTACGGCAAGATGAACTTTATTACAAACTTGCTCGGTCTGTATTTTTTTCATTTTGTAGAATAGATTTGGTATATGAGTGGCCACTCGTCTGTCAATGCTTCGCAATTCCCATTTACAAATGTCGCTGTAGTGAACAGGAACACTTCGTTCAGAATTTTCCATGCGTTTCTGTCCACAAAAAAGTGTCGGAAAAGAAAGGTATTCGGAATATGGGTCTTTGAAAATACTGATAGGCGGTTGGCCTTCTCCAGGTGCAACAGATATGATTGCGTTCTTATCATATGCTTGATCATCGAGGAAAGTCATAAGTGGGGCTTCATCCTCGACTTCGCTAAATGCGTCTGACTCATCGCATGTACTTGTGTTATCATTGAGATCATTCTCGTTGTCGATGACTGCATTACTAACTGTCCAGTTTTCATCAATTGATAGATTTGCCTCTTTGTAAAAATCACTGGTATTTGTCAGTGTTTTTAATGCATTCAGTACAAATGCTGGGCGAACATTTTCCGTTACCACTGCATTTTTTAGAACTTTCATTCTTTTTAATTTTATTGGAACAGTTTCGGAATCATTTTGTACTCTCGGCAAAGCACGAATAGTTGGTTCAATTTCTGTTGGCACATTAACAACTGACCCTTTTAAGGAAAACTGACCTCCGCTGTTTAAAGTTCGAATTTGCATAAACGGTATTCTCAATGATATCAAGCGCTCCTCCAGACTATTGAGTTTTAGTTCTGGTAATTGATCTGGAAACTTCATTCCATTCAGCACAGAAAGTCGAGGAATTTTTCCTTGACGTATGTTATTGATACATGTATTACAAATCCACTCCTTATTCTCAACGGAACAATAACCAGTTGCACACTGTTCCAACAATGATGAATCGATATTTTTCGTTAATGAAGACACTGTTCTGACTGATTGTTTGAACCACGTTTGGTGACAACTGCTGCAAACGTATGAACACGAATCTTGAATGGCGTCATTAAACTTTTCAATGGCTTCTTCAAACGTATAACCGGTTTTCCGTTTCTTTTTCAAAAGGTACTCTTTGGTGGTGTAAGTCTTTCTTTTGCGAGCATTTTTCATTCTTTGTGCAGACTTCTCTTTGTGTTCCAGTCTTTTTTGTTCAACCGAGAGCATTTTTTTCATGCCGTCAGCAGTTCTTTTCCTGTGTATGTTTCTATTTTGTTCGTCTTGTAGGAACTTTCGCATACCTATAACTGAATTTTCCCTGTGTTTTTGTCTCTTTTCAGGATCATTTAGGCCTTGTTTCTTAGAGGAAACAGTTTGTTTCGTATGTTTTTGTTTCTTTTGCTCGTCTGTTAACATTCTTTTCAAAGCCTTATTTGATTGTTTTTGGTGTTTTTGTTTCTTATGCTCATCTGTCAACATACGGCGCATAGCTGCAATCGATCTTTCCTTATGTTGTTGTTTCTTTTGTTCATCAGTCAACATTCGTCGCATAGCCTCAACTGACTTTTCTTTATGTTCTTGTTTCTTTTGTTCATCGGTCAACCTTCGGCGCATAGATTCAACTGACTTTTCCTTATGTTTTTCCTTCTTTTGTTCATTTGTTAGCATTCTGCGCATAGCTTCAACTGACCTTTCCCCGTGTTTGAATCTTTTTCGATCATCTTTCAACATAATTCTCATACTTTCAGCTGATCGCTTGTTATGTTCTAGCCTTCCTTTGGGTGTACATAAACGTTTTTTCATTGTTTCTGCAGACAACTTGTTGTGTCTTATTCTCCCATAATCACTTTCAATGAACTTTCTCATTCCTTCAGCAGATCTCTCTTTATTAGTTTGCCTTCCTTCGGGGGTGCAACGGATTTTTTGCATTCGTGATCTGGTTGAGTCATTTTCTTTTTTTCTGATTGTTTCGATCGCACGCCGTCTTTTCATGTAATTCTTCATGTATTCATTTCTTTTTGATTCTGACTTCGTGGTGGTTTTATCAACCTGACTCTCTTGAAATAGTTTTTGACGCCTTTTCTGGTCTTCAAAATAGGATTCAATAGATTTATGTGTACCCAAGTTATTGATTTCTGTTTCAACATGTGTCTTTTGGTTTGAAATGCTCTCTTGGGTTTCAAACGTATCAGTTGAGTGTGCTGTAGGTATCTCAACAGTCTCTGGGCAAGATATTGACACAGATGCAGGGGCTTCAATAGAGTGTTGTGATATACTCAATGGTACCAGCTCGAACTGCTCTGATGGACCAAGTTTCAGTGAGCCCAGGAAAAGCATTTCTACGTAATAAACCAAAGCATTCAAATGTTCAAACACCATCAAAACAGCCGTTCCAATTGGATCTAACAAACCATCTTTCCCTCTTGAGTGAGGGTCGAAAGCATAGTAATGGGCTTTCACTTTTGTAATTGCAATTGTCTGGCCACCACAGAAGAGTAAACAGGTCTGTGAACTATTCAATCTTTCAAGAATAGCTTTTTCTATGCTTTTTACTTCGCATTGATTTACATCGCATAAATCGGGCTTTAGAAGACCCACTTCATTTTCGCTTTCGGACTGATTACATACAAACGAATTTTGGGTAAAATGAACTAATTGGGGCAGTTCTTTAGCCATAAGCATCTTAGGCTGCATGTCAAGTGCCTCACAGTGTTTCAAAAACATTGAATTGCCATCAATTAAACATGAGTCAATGTGACCTGAAGTCCATAATTGGGGATCTTTGTGAGTCATACGAATCAGTGCTACTAACGAAATATATGCACATTGTATCCCAGGGTATTGAAACCGAGTATCACCTTGGTGTAAAGTTCCAGGTATAACCTTATATGCTTCAGGTTCATGAACAGGGCTTACCAGTTCTGATTCGCCCTGATTGTTCTGCAATTGGCCATCAATACACGCGTTGTGTTGTCGTTTTAGTCGTTCGCGTTGCTGCGCAGCGGTAACACCTTTTCGCTTTCGTGGCATTATAGCGGTTCAGTTGTTTTTGAAGGATTGCACAGCAACCAGTTGTGAGTTAAAATTCAGGTATTTTTGGCGTTTTCTTTAGCCTCAGGTTCGTTTTGCTAGTTGTGTTATTAAGTTCGTTAAAGGTTTGTCACGATTTAAGCCGTTAAAAACCCGAATAGCACGTGACGCGATATCGGGGTCTGCAATTCGTAACACAGGTCAATATCATCCACATGAACTGCAGAAATGTGGAATCACCTCGCTTTCGGACGATAAAACCGAGGTCCAGCTTTATCGAACACCCCCTATTCGAAAACTTTTTTTTTCAAAACAAGTTTTCAAGTCGGGTCGGACTTTTTTTCAGGAAAATTTACAAGGTATAGGCCGAAAATGAATGGTTCACGATGAGAATGTAGCAGATGCACTGGAAAACAATCCAAATGAGATGTTTATTACTGATGAACAGCAATCAACACATGTTTACTGGCCTTATCATAAACTGGAGCGCACCTTTCTGAATTACAGTACACTAAATGACTTAGTTTTTGCAGTCACTAATTATTGGTTTCACTGTTATGTATCCATGCAGGCACGGCGACGGAAATGTTTCACAGTTTGCACTCTTTTCGATATATATATATTGCTTTTCCTGGAAATAGATCAAGCCTATCCTCACAAGGACCAGCGTCTACAATTGATCGGTATCAGGAAAAGTATAAAAGTTCTTGTAAGTAATGTACTTATTCAAATAGTTTCTGCTCAAAGAATATAAGTCTATTTACTCATACATCCACGCAAATAAGGCCTTGCTATTGCAACAATTAGCACTCTTTTCTATGTACTTGGAAGCAGTTCAGGCTTATCCTTAAAAGGACTAGCGTCTCAACTTGAACGGTTCCAGCGTAGCAGAGATGATGAATTCAAACCTGAAATAAACGAAAACATTTTTAAGTTATGTATCAGATATGGTTGTTTCATAAAGCATTTGATGAGTGCTGCTTGGTAGTGTTGTGCTTTATGAAACAACCAAATAAACTTCCCTTTGCTGTGCTATTATTATTCTTAGGAAAATTATATAATGTTATTAGATTTCATTATTTGAACACATCTTTCGAGAACCAACCATTAAAAAAAATATGTTATCGCTTAACCTCGTACAATCGTTCAAGGTTTGTTTATTTTATACGCGTGCCTGGGACCCCCCATCCACGCTTATTTTCTTAGAAGACCAACACCCTCTCACATTATATAAACACGCATATAACACAAAGCAAACCTGCACGTTTAAAACATTTATCGTTAGTTGACTATCGACTATTGTATTACAAACTGTATAGAACAATTAACAACACAATAATAGCACAGCTTAGGAAAAACTAATCTCTTCCGGACATCATTTCACCTCCTGGAGACCTATCAAATCCTGAAAAAAAGAATATTTTCGAAGTTAATTTAAAGCGAAGTAACGTTGAACCTTCAGTAAAAACTTAAATTAGTCTTATATGATTTATGATTTGATACAGTTAAGAGAGCACACCTTGAGAACAAAAGCATGTTAAAAACAAGAAAAGTCATACCTTTATTGTGGTGCTTAATCATGAATTTGAAAACCCCCCAAGTCTACTTACAAATCTTCATCGACTGCTTAACCTGAGATCATCTGAAATACACAGAAAAAAAATGGTTTAAAAACAAATTCTTGAAGAAATAAAATTTCGCGAGGACATTAAAGATTTTTAATTATGTGATGTAATGTCGACCACTTTATATGGATCAAACTGAAACCTTGACGATGCACATCTTCAATAATATTATCTTATTGTGGTAAGTTTCAGTATGTCAAATGCTTCATTCCAAAATTCCGCGGATAAGTGTTCTTCAAATGCCCCGTTTTTCTCGAATTTCGTCTAAGTTTAGACCCCCGTAATTTCGATATTTTTTTTGCTTTTGTCGATCAAACTGAAACCTCAACGATGCACATTTGCAATATATATTTCTTAATTGTGTGAAGTTTCAGAACTCTACGTCAAATTCTTAATTTAAAAATGCCCTGATAAGTGCTCTTCAAATACCTAATATTTCTCAAATTTCTTCTAAGTTGAACCCCCGTTATTTCGACAACTTAAACCTCAACGTTGCATATTTGCAAGAACAAAGGCTTCATACCAAAATACCTATTGCATCTCAAATGTAAACAGAAGGACAGACGGCATTGGGGATAGCGATAGCAATAGCAAAAGCAATAGCCAACATTAGTTGGCTTGGGGCAAACAGCATAATTGTGCTTATATAAGCTTGATAAGCAAATATAAGCAGTTTTAAAATACCTATTGCTCCCGTGATTTTGGTGCAAATGTTCATCTAAATCGCACAATGACTGATAATCATATTATGTTAATTTTTTTTTAAGCACTAAACAAATTACTCTTGACCTCAGTGAGGCACGATCCCCCGCCTAGCAAACAAGTCTTTATTGGCAAATTTGTGAAACTAAATTTATTAATATTTAAGCCATTTTGTTTGTATTTCAACGTGGGCTTCTTAATATGAGAGATCTTTTGCGAAATTGCGAAGTTCAAACCCCGTAATTTTTGGTCGATCCGACTGAAACCTCAACGTTGCACATCTACAATATATATTCTTTCACATTATGAAGTTTCAGAGTCCTAAGACAAAGGCTTCATATAAAAGTGCCGCGGACAAAGTGTTATACGAATATCCCAAAATATCCCGAATTCATCTTAGTTCAGACCCCCTTAATTTGGGCATTTTTTTTCGTCGATCAGACTGAAACTTCGACGTTGTACATCTACAATATATATTCCTTCACTGTATGAAGTTTCAGAACCCTAGGACAAGGGCTTCATACAAAAGTGCCGCGGACAAAGAATTATACAAATATCCCAAATTCATCTAAGTTCAGACGCCGTAATTTCGACATTTTTTTGTCGATCAAACTGAAACATCGACGTTGCACATCACCAATATATATATTCTAACCCTGTGCGCAATTAAAATGAAATCCAATGAATAGTCGCCGAGATACAGCCTGGACAAGAGTTGTACCCGGAAGCGGACAGACGGACGGACAAGCTGAAACCTATATCCCTCCGTTACACGAGGGAAAAATTCATATGCCTCGATAAAGATAGTTGAATGAAAAGCGTTACGTTAATATATAAATGTGATCCCGCATAGCGAATGTAAAGGTACTATAAACCTATACATGAATTTCATTTTATTAATATTATGGTGTGTAAATGTGGACATCACAATCCGTATTAGCAACAAACGCAAATAAAAAGGTAACCTAACTATTTAAACGGGAAAATAAAAGTGGCTATAACTTTGCTTATATAAGCAATATAAGCACATATAAGCAGTTTTTTAAAAGCCAAAGACCCCTATAATATGAATATCGAATTTCATTGAAATCGGTCAACAACTAAGATAGGAGTAGTGTTTTGAAAAAAATGTTAACGCACTAAACAAATAAATAAATATATATATATATTTAAATATAAATCAATAACGGCCAAGCGGT
>LQRL01005577.1:13373-23405 GCA_001703475.1 Hydroides elegans
TTTGCGACGCAGCGAAATTCAAAGAAAATATAGAAAACCCAGCGATATTGCGATCGCTTGGATTGACTATATATTTTCGCTACGTTAAAGGCCACGTTCAACCGCTCCGAAAAAAAGTTCAAAACACAGGTTTTGCGCTTTAAGGCGCGTTCACCCGAAATAAAAGCGCATAATTCTGGGTGAACAGAAGGGACCAACTGCTATGTTTTTATACAAATGTGGCTTCAGGTTTAAAGCGCAAAATGTGTGTTTCGAGCTCTTTTCGGAGCGGGTGAACGCGCCCTTAGAGTTAAATCCACTTTTGATATGGAGCATAGTAGTTTTTACCTTCTGTTCACCCGAACTTGTGCGCTTTTATTTCTGATGAACGCCCCTTAATCCTATTTCGTTCCAATTTCTTTTCTTTTCTTTTTTTTTTTGAGTGTGTGTATCCTTTTTTGGTTGGTGTTAATATTTTTTTAGTGGGTATGTATTTAGTTTCCTTATTGCTGGGCTGGAGAAGTTACATTAATGTACAAAAAGGATGCGTTGGCAAAAAATTGCGATGCTTCGAAATTTAGATAATAACGTAAACACCATTTCCCTGGGTTAACTATATTTCTTTGATTTTTGCAGTATCGCTAAACATTTATTTAAACGCGTTTTCATACGTTGCGTCGACTGTTGCAAGATTAGCTGGGTGAAAAATATATAATTTAATTCTAAAGTTTTCTGTTTCGGAATTTTATATATTTATATTGTTTTACCCAGTAGACATGGCGACATATTTAGGTGTGGGTATCATGCCCACTCCAAAAGACCTCAATCGACGTCTAGAAGACGTTCTCATTTGGTCCTATGATTTGTCGCAGGGATTCGGGACGTAACGAGGACGTTTCTCCAATGTCGGGACGTGAATGGACTTTCGAAAACCTGTAACATATGGCCAAATAATTACATGCGTTCTTAAGCACGTTCAAAAGCCACGTGTAAAGTATTCTTCCCGAGTGGGTAGTTTCTGCATCGGTTTCTTGCATATCATCCGTCGTATAGAAATTGTACAATTGCATGCATATTTGTCCATTTTTGTTTTGAAAACCATATCGCATTTTGCACATATATATTGTAAATCCAGCGATATTGGTTTTACTATATTTTCGTTGAATATCGCTGCGATTTCAGAAAATGTCTCAAATGCCTCCCGGCTGCATTGCATGCTTTCGTTGGTCCATCTAAGTGCTGCCGCATAATAAGCTTAAATTTGAAAAATAACAACACATAGTATTGAGTAAATACTCAATCATTAAGCTAAATATATCATGGAGTAATCATACAGGTATATTGAATATGAAATGATACATTTATGTGACATATTTTTTTAAAAACTCAAATTTTATAGAAAAATTGATAGTTTAATATATTAAGCCCTAAATTTAGTCCACACATCATATGTAGCTTTAATTATTCAAGTTATTTAATTTGTTTTAAACTGTATATAACCAAGCGATTCAACCAACTGGTTAAAACTCAAATAAATTACATGTATAGCCATTCATCGGACAAATGCGGAAGCAATAATTTGCCTTTTTACTTCCTTAACCGATTGATGCAAACATTGGTTTTCTTCCATATACATGTACAAACTATGCATGTATAAGTTCATCCCGTTACATTAACCTTTAATGTATGGACATGAACTTGCTTTTTCGCTCAAAAATTCTAAGAAAAATACATCGATATTGGATTTTTATATGCTAGTGTCTCCCAAGTATCTTGCGACACTATCAAAGAAAACAGAATATTACAACTTCTCAGGATTGATGCGAGCATCAATGTTTCAATTTTTCATTTGAGCAAAAATAATGGCTATATCCTGAATCAGTCCCCCTATGGTTAATTTCCCATATACGAAACAACGCGCATCATAGTGTTTTAAGCCCTCTAAACGGATTAAAGGGGACCATTACAGGATATAGCCAAAATAATTATTTCACCACACGGGAAGCCCTTTTCATCTGTTTAATCCTCACATACACTGTACCGTAATTTTCAATGTAATCCTTATGCGTACTCTGAAATGCGTTATTAGGGTTCCCATACGAAATGCAATGAGATCGCGAGTTGTTAGTATGAAAAAGCTCGAAAAACCACACATGTTGCCAGGACTTTAAGCGATACAGCCTCTATTTCCAATGGAAAACCATGAACATTTGAACAAAGTGTTAATGTCTAATAAAATAAGACGTTACAAGGGACGCTACATGTGTTTTTACCGACATGGAAATGGAACCAAATTTCAAAGTTCATATTTTATAACTTTTTCTTTAAATTTAAGGTTTATATTGTCACACAACATTAAAATACACATATTCTATATTCTAAACGAAAACCCAACGCAAAATAATAATTGATGTTAAATATATTAAGGTTTAGATTTGTTCCATTTCCATGTCGCATCTCGTTTTTGCATGTAGCCTCCCTTGTAAATGTGACAACGCACGTTCTCATAAGCTCCTCATTACGGATTTTTGCGTATGGAAAAACCCTGAGGACGTGAATTGCCTAGAGGGATACGAACATCCTTTGTTCTTCCAGCCAGTCTGGCGTTGGAAAACCTTCCGTATCGCCCGTGAGCACGTTCTTTTAATGGCACGCCCGAAAGCGACGCTTCACGATAGGGTGTTACAATATCGAGGCATTTTGGTTATTTAAACCCTAATTCCTACTTTGTAAAGGCTCATCTCGAGGTTACGTTTTACTCGCATGAACGTGAATCCAACATTAACGTTGACAATAGAAATAAGCTTAATATAAGCTAAATGTTTTCTGTTTATTTATTATGCGTGATCATCATCCCGTTTGCAAGATATGCAACGCTGAAACTACGTTGCCTTAAGGTTCAGTCATCGGGCAGTGGCACGCCGCCACGCCGTAGATCATTTATACCAAATTGCACGCCGCCACGCCGCAGATCATTTATACCAAACTGCACGCCGCCACGCCGCAGATCATTTATACCAAATTATGGGGTCTGCGGCAAATTTGCCGCTGCCCGATGAGTGCACCCTTATATTCCTATATTTAGTTGCTGTACTCATTTTGATATACGAGCGCAGGGCAACGTTTTGCTTGCTTCGTTGTGAATTTTGACTTTGGAATGATTTGGTTAAGAGTACTTTCCCTAAACTCATATTAAATTCCTAGATATATGTTTAAGTAATATATAAGGATCTATAGTAAATCAATGCACACTTTAAATCTCAATATACGAATTCACATACACGTCAAAGATACGAACACGTTTACTAATTAAATATACAGTCCCGCGCGTTTCTAACCCATCATGGTAAATGCTAAACGATAAACAATAACCACGTAAACGCTTGTCCCTTATACACTTACGTTAAACGCTCATTTTTTATTTTGCTAACCGATAAATCTTTAACGATAAACGCTTAACGTTAAACATCGAATTCTGATCTTGCAAACCGTTTAACGTTAAGGGTTAAACGTTCAACATTAAGAATAAGAAGTAGACGATAATTCAATTCCGTTGTCTCATATCCATACAAGAACGTGTTGAGCGTTATTTAGATTTCAAAACGTCTAACAGCGCTGTTTTATCGAAGAGGCAAATTTTAACTTAATTTTAATATTCGCCCTTGCAACAGTTATACTTGCATCTTTTGAAAGGCTTTTCATCATTATATATACATATGTATTTCAAATTTAAAACGTATTGCGATATGGCATCGCTGAAAGAACGACAGCGATTCTTGTGATCAAGCGTCCAAACCTGCGCTTAAATATCGCAATGGGCGTTTATCTTCAAAACGGTGCAAGACGTTACAAGTAATAGATACGCTCATTGTTGCTTCCAGGGTGGTCAATTTGGCCATTTGGCTGCATTTCGCAGTGATTCAATTCGCTCCCAGTCAGGCCAGGACATAAAAATCGTATTCAAGCATCGACTTGGGGAATACGGGTGTTGCGCATTTATTTCACACCAAAATATTCATTGTTTTATACAAGTGTATTCAATCAAAACTTATCTCGATCTCAAATTATTTACATATCTTGCATTGCGATAACTTCCTGTAGTTTTACTTTCTTAAAATAAATGTGGCTACCTGAAAAATTAACTAAGCTGTATATTTTGTTTGTTGGTTTGATCGATACAAAATACCACTGGATTCATGATAACAGTCAGACGTTGAGTAGGTTAAACCGTTGAATACACATATTGAATACCGTGTATTAGATAAGCTTTGCCAAGGACAATTTATACATATGAAATATCTGGAATCACGATTATTTATATTGTACTTGTTTGAAGAACTCCGTTTGAATAACTTTTTAACTTTTTAAATATTTTTTTTTATTTTAAGTTGTTTCCTCCGCGAAATGTCTGATTAATTAAAAGCTTCATTTATGTAAGTGTTACTGTCTGATAATCATTATATTGATGGCAATTTTCATAATCTTTTTTTTTTTTTTCAAATTCATTTTACCTGTCTGTCAAAGGAAAATGCAAAAGGAATTATGACATTCGAAAAACTCACTCACAATGAAAATACCATGAGGGACTGGGCACAATAGAGGCTTCTAAGAACCTGTTCCCAACGAAACCGCGTTTTAATGTATTCATTGTAGCTGGGAAACCCAAAAGCATTTGTTGAATTTTTACCAAACTATACTAATTTATGAGTTTTGATTACTCAGTCCAACATTCCAAAAAATCTTGCATGATTTTTTTCTAGTTAACATCAGAAATAACATATTTCGTTCAGGGACGTGCCTCGTCCCTTCATAGATGTTTCACAAATTCCAAGTTTGACTTTACCGTTCGCCCCTTATAGTTTCTAGCAATGCCCGGATCACCGTAATTGAACTCGTTAATATTATCTAACACCAACATTTCCCTCTGTTCCAGGTCCACACTACCTATGTTTGATACGTACTACGTACTATATAAATAATGATAAATTATTTATTACGAAAATCATTTCAGGCTGCAGCGCGTGGCTTCGACGAAACCAGCTCGGACGACAACAAGCAACCCATCTGCCCCTTCCCCTTACAACGCCAAACACCATCCGGTTCAAACGAGGATAATGGCGCGACGGCAGGAAATGGGGAGGAAAGACAAAAACGAAAGGCAACGAGAAGCGAGCGCTCGGGTTCGAGACCACCGTGTGACGAGGAGTCATCAGGATCTAGCGGCGATGGTATGTGTATTCATGACAAAGGGTTGAATGAGTTAAAACGTCCAAAATAAAAGTTTAACATTTTAAAACATTTGGCAAGCCTTCGAACACTTCTGTTTTTCTTTAATTAAATTTATTTTTTCTTTAACAGATTGGCTAAGAAAAAATATATTGATTTGTAATGTCGTTTTTTTATATCACCTCTGAAAACGTTAAAAAATTCAAATTCCTTGACTTTACATCGGTATTTGGTGACATACCGTTGCGAATATGAGTTTGATTACATATATCTAGATAAAATACAATTGCACTTCAATTTCTTGTTGGAATGATTGTATTTAGAAAACGAGATTTATTTATCGATAACGTTGCAACAAACCAATAGGTATATCAGTAGGATTATTCCTTTGTATCATGTGTATGAAGTGTGACAAAATCACAAATAATTTTGCTTTATCTAAAAATAAACAAATAAAAAAGGGTTCCAGAGTTTTTATGCACTCACATTCTCTTAATCCATTTGTAGGTGGGAATCAACGGCCCCAGAAATGCATCGGTAATATGTGCAACAACATTTCCCTCTGCGGTCCGCTGTGTGACGAATGTAAAGCAATCCTGAAAGCAGGCATAAAGGCAACCAAAAAGGCGTCCAAATCCTACCCATGTGCCTTCAAACCATGCCACAAGAAGGTCTTTGTTAAAGACACGCTTTGTCAACAATGTAAGGATAACCTCAGTCGCGTACGAGCAGAACAGAATCCTTTACCTGCTCCGGATGAAACATTGACATTGAACGAAAGGTCAATGGTCACCTCTCCACAAATGTCAAGGTCAGTGGCAGTTCATCCGACGACAAGAGGTCAAGCGGAAAGGTCACCGCGCTCGGGTCATGCCACGCTGCACCCGGTGGAACCTCAAAGGTAATACTAGCCAGTTGCTTATATAGTTTGTATATTTCGTATACATCAAATATGCATATTTTAAATACGTACAGTATGTGGTAGAATGACCTACAACCCCAACAATATGTTTATGTATATAAACATGTTTTGTTGATGGCGCAAATCTAATAATTGGCTTGGATCTGCTTTGGTGTAAATCTATTTCAGGTAAATCGTGAACTGCGATTGATAAAAATATATGTTTCCATTCATACGTGTTTACAGGCCAGAGTGCACCAGGGCCCAGGAACGACGCAATAGGGACCACTATCCGGACGTAAAGCCCCGTGAACATGTGGATATGCACACTCGGACGTACCGTGACGTGCGATCACATGTGCCACAAAGACTGCCGACGCGACACTGGGATGAGTCATTGCAAAGGTTGTACTTTTCATTTAGCAATGGATATATAAATAGGAAGTTTGCTCAAGCATCATGCATATGTGCCAATATGCTGTACTTCATATATCTTATAACCTCAAAAATTGATTGATTTATTAGACATAAAGGTACACATAAGTCATTAAATCGTATATAACCTTTGATTTTTATGTAACAGGCGCCAGGATCCACGCTATAGCGAACGACGGAATTCGAGACGAAACGAAAGGAGACAGCGAGAGGAATTGCAATTACGGAATGAACGGGAAATGCAGTTGCAGAGGGATAGAGATCACGAGCTGAGTCTAAGGTAGATTAAACAGACGCAACAATCCTTAAAAAGAGAAACCGCGGCCGTAAATTTAATTTAATATAGAGCCGAACGGGGTGCCATTTTGGTATAATATATTTGCAAAAAAAGGGGGTGGGAGCACGCACCTTTATCTTAATATGTGCCTGTTAATATAGGCATCTATTTGACAATAAATAATTTAGCTTTCAATACTGCTTTTTATTAGGGTGTTAATAATCAGCCTGAGAAATACATCGGCATTATTTTATGTAGATATGTACAATGAAAATTTCCTGAAATGAAACCATTGAATATTGAATCATTGAATGTTATTTAAAATATGGTATTATCTTTTAAACGATCAGTTTGTAACATTTCGATCCATGACAATTTGCAATATACTTTCATCTGAGATGTTTTAAACGCTTTTTACAGAAGCCAATCGCCATATCGTCACCACGCTCAGGAACCGGAAGCAGCTCACAGAATGTTCGAATTTTCGCCATCATCAGACGACAGCGAATCGCCGCCGAGTTCGTTTATCAGCGAAACTACGAATTCGTACAGCGTAGATGATCCAAGGTATAATGCGGAATTCATACAGCAAACATCGCAAGACCCGGCATTGTGGAAACCGGAAGTGCGAAAACCGGAAGCAAGAAAACCGGAAGCGCGAAAACCGGAAATGCATCATACCAGAAGTGATCGAGGAGATTGCAATTCCGGAAATGAGTACAGTTCGGTTGCATGTATACCTGATCGACGCAGATGCTTGAATCGGGGATGTGGGAATTACGGAAACGACAAGTGTGACGGGTTCTGCAATAGCTGTTATGGGAAGCTTCATCGGTGAATCGGATATTTGTTTGGATACCGAATGTGATCGATAGGACAATGGATAATGATTGGTTGAACGGATGAAATACATTTAGATTGTGATATTTTTATATTTTTGGAATTTTCGGACTCAAAATTGTCGCTTTCTCTGTGATTGTGTTATGTAGTCTTCTAATTTTTGCTCTGCTTTGTTAATTATTGTTAAATGTTTTCGACATAGTTTATATTAACATTGATTCCTCAATATTGCAGACTTGATATGCACGGTTATTTTACTGATTTCGAATTTTAGATATATACGTACACAAAATTTGCTTGCTAAATACACATTTTGCCAAGCGGCAAAATTTCGTTCGACTAACATTGAAAAACACGTTGAAATGTGTATACATTGGAACGTTTCGAAGACAGGACGTCATTTTGCGATGCGATTGTCGGTGACACGACGTCGCGACTTTGCAACGACCATGCGAAGTCGCGACTGCGTGTTCCGACGTCGCGACGCAGAATGGAAGCCCGACCTCGGTGCGTTCCTATGTGTGCTTTTACCAGCGTGTTTTCAACGTTAGTCTAGCATATATTGCCGACTGAATAAGACATTTACGTACCTCATTTTGTTAATTTATTTTTAATGAAACAAGATAAAATTATTTTCAATGACGTTAAAACAAATTTTGCAATATTTTCACACTTGTACAAATCCTTTCAACAAGATTGCGCTAGATCAACGTCCAAAATACGTCGATATCTAAATGTATAGGAACGTTTCAGGTACGGGATTTCATTTTGCGATGCGAACGTCGGAGGCGACTTCGCAAGTTCGTTGCGAAGTCGCGACTGCGTGGTCCGACGTTGCAACGCAATGTGATATCCCGACTTTTTAACCTTCCTGTACGTGCTTTTATCGGCGTGTTTTGCAACGTTGGTCTAACGTATCTTGTCGAATGGGTATGTCATTTTCGATTCTGTGAAAGGAAAATCAAAGAACCAAAGATTTTATAATATATAGTATTAGTGTTGTGATTCCTTAAGTAAATTGTGATACTGTTTTCTAAAAGTATTAATTATGTGATAAAACATTTCCCGGTTAAAATGCATGTTTTTTTAGCTTTAGTGAATAAAATTGTTATTTTGGCTATGACTATTTTAGTTGACATTTTTTGTGTTTAGTTTTATATGTGTTTATCATATTGATATTTTATCAAATTAGCTATACCTCAATCAATCAAGCTCATTCGATATATTTTCTACAAATCACAGCTTATATGAGTGTGTAATGAATATAATATGACATAATGAACAATCATAGTTTTATTTATGAAAGTTGATAGCTCATAAACATAAGATACATACTTTGCTTGTACAAATTGTAGTGAAAATATTTTTGAAGCGAAATGATATCAATGTATGTATCATATTTGCATAGCACAAAGATTAGGCCCCTCTTAATATATATTACAACATCACATCAACCACAATATTACAATTTTCAATATTGTATTTTTACTTTTAAGGTACGTTTATGATTTTTCGCGCGGAAAACCAGTATGGAATACTAAAATGCTAATATGATTTATGCGTTTATTAGCAAACTAGTTTTGAGTGGTTCTATGGGTGCCTGGTGTACTAATACATGTTTCAAACTAAAAAAAATCCACAAGTTTTTACAGAAAAATAACATTTTTATACCTTTTCTCAAAATCACTCTGCCGCGTCAGAAAAAAAAACAGGCGAAAACGCGACACTCGAGACAATTCTTTTCTGGTCCAAAATATGGTGATTTTCAAAGATTATTTTTTTGCGGTTGGGTTTAGGTTGAAGTATATATATCAAAGTATATGTACTTTTATTTAATCATATTTTAAATAAAATTAAGTGCTTTAAAAACGAATTTTATTACAAAATTTGATCTTTTGCGTTTCCGCTCGTTGTGTTCATGATTTTCTTGCCGCGGCGATTCTCTGCGTTTTTTATTGTTTGGATTTTTTTTCAATGTTTGGAAAGTGGTGCCCGAAACGGAATACCCATTGATATATTCAGATGCAATCACATATAGCCTATATCGATAAAACGAATCTTTGATTGCATTTCAATAATCCAAACATGTCAATCATGAAGATTTACAAGTAAAAAATAAATATGTTATCTAATATTTCTTTCAAAATAATTTATAGGAACCCTTTTGATATATGATATACCGATTCTTAGATAATCAATGCTGCCCTGATCGTTTTGTTCGTGTTATTTGCATAGAACATTGTGATATTGTGAAATTTAAATATTTGTTACAAGCTCTTAAAAAGTACATGCGTGTATAATTGTATGCATATGTTATTCTTGTATGTATTTGGGAAAGCACTATATTCCAAAGTCAGTGGAGCGATTCAATCCA
>LQRL01005577.1:28819-41198 GCA_001703475.1 Hydroides elegans
TTTGAACCCCTTCGAACATGAGAACAGTCACCATTTCTTCCATAGCTTTCATGGACATGCTACATTTCTTTTTTACGTTTGATGACATGCTTGACCAAGTTTCTCAAATATCAAAATAACATCAAGAGAACGTCCAAATCACGTTTTTATACGTTCAGACGTCTGTGACGCAAATAGGACCTTGAAGCGCTCTCGAAAATGACATGTCATATTAGGTCATTAGGTCGTATTTACATGATGTGCAAAATTTATACGCCCGGACAAAGCCATACAATAGTTCATATGAATAGCCCATCCCACTAGGCAAACAATCTCCTAAGAACGTCTTGATGACGTAATTTTACGTCCCGACGTCCTCGACGCAAAAAGGACGCCGATATGATGTAAAAAATGAGAGCCTTTCAATGTCATCTTAACGACGTATTTTGATGACGTGACGCATTAACACGTCCATACAACGTCATTAATTAGACTTTGTCACGACATGTTATTAAAGTCGTTCTTATGACGTTGTCAATATGACGTAACAATAACGTCGCAATATGACGTTGTAAGGACATTGTTACCTGTTCGGGACGTGATTTGACGTAAGTAGGACCACATTAAAGGACTACCTTACGGATTAAGTTTACTGTTAAATAGCATTGCGAACACCCCTCGAAAACGTGAAAATTTGATTTTGGACATTATTTAGTTCGAATTTCGCTAAGTTGGTCGCTTTCAAATTGGAATAATATAGTTCAGTTGAATATCTATCTTATTCGCCAAAAATGTAAATGTATCATATTTTGTTAAGATAATTTAATTTTTTTAAAATAAAATTTGCGAGCAATTTAAATATCGTCAGAAAATGACGTTCCTAAAACATTCATATACGAGGAAATGCGGACCATTTAAGAACGTAGCATTTAAAGTCTAAACGGACGTTTTTCACTCAACATCCTTTGGTGGTCAGATATTGACGTCCGGCAAAATTGCGCCTGGGCTCAAAACAGGATCAAGAAAGGACGAACCTAAATGACGTCAAAAGTACGTGAATAGGACGGCCCTTAGCCGAGTGGGATTTAACATTTTCATTAAAAACGTATGTACATAGAAAGTTATATAAAATAACCGAGATCGAAAAAAATCATGTGAGAGCAATCCAAGCGACTCGACAAGACATCGCACTGACGTCGTGTCCGAGTCGGACGTAAGAATAACGTTCATCGCACACCAGGACGTAAAAGAACGTCCTGAAAACGCTCATATTGGCCCAAAGTAAGACGTCCTCTAATCGTTATGTTGAAAACTACACACTATGGACTACCCTTGTCGAGCGGATAAAAATACGTAAGAAAATGAGATATTCATTTATCATTAATTGTGAATGTCAGTTCACAAAGACTAAAAAACGTCTAAAATTACGTCCTGCATAACTTCACCAATTTGCTCAAATTCTCAAGCTTTAGGTCAATAGACAAATGAATTTTCTTAACTGTGATAACTAAAACGATAAACCTAAATTCAATTTAGTAAAATCTATGTATTCCAACAAAATCTACACCGATTGTAATGTATATTATATGCATATCAATGTAATGATTGGAAATTAAATTTGAGAGCACCCCGCCTGACATGTTTTGTTTATGCTGTTTGATGATCTAGGCATAACCATGTAACACAGTGCATAACAATGTATAAGCACTATTGGCAAAAATACATGCATTTTGCTTATTTACTATTGTTATGTGCATTCGAAAATTGTGAAAAAGCTTGGAGAGATGCGGAGATTGGAGACAAATAAGTGTGTGTTTCTTGTTTTTAAAAAGATTGAGAAATAAAAAAGTTATTAAAGAAAGCAACATATCATACGGCATCTAAGAATCTTTAGCTCTCTGCTTTATGTTTTAATTATATATAAAATCTATATTGCGACTCAACTATCTTATAGCTATAACAAAGTAGCTATGTATACTCTGCCTACATATTAACCTTTTTATAGATCATATCAAATATTTAACATTAAATGGGATTTTATTCCATTAGTTATCGAGAAAAAAATAATCAATTTCGAGAAACATAATATTCAAATATAGGATATAAAAAAAGATTGCAGATAATTGTGCTTTTTTAGGAGCACATCATTTATCTAGTATCTTAATTTTGTTATCACATTAAGATGCAGATCTAGAGTTCTACCAATGTGTTTGTATATCTTTATAGATTTAAAAGTGTTATACATTTACTTCAAGTAATAAATTGAATCCAATTCTAGATGCCTTTTTACAAGAAAAGACTATTGATCATCCAGATAGGGTAAACTGATGTTCGAACCCTTTGGGTATTAAATTTCAGCTTCCTTCTCTCCGGCCAATAACCAATTTTATGTGGACGTTTTGGCTATTAATATGTCATACCTTTTTCAGGGATGTATAACTACAACCTGCCTACTGCCAATAGCAACCGCGACCAAACATACGCGTTGCCATGACGAACCAATCGAAGATCACATGTTAGAGGAATTGAATCAGCAGTACTTCCGGTTTCTCAATAGATCTTTAAATGCCACAACATATTTAGGTAGGTGGAATTACCCAGTCAAAAGGATGTAAACGTCCGGTCGAATGACAGTTTCCAAGATGACGTTTTCGTCGTCGACGTAGAAACCATGTCTTTGTGATTTTGCACACGTTAAAGGACGTCCATAAAATCTAAATATGGAACCAATAAATGGTGTACTTAAGACATAATGTCCGAAAATGAAGTGGTACGGATTTTAAAGTTTACAGGGCTTGGATTCAGTGATGATATATAGTAAAAAGTAGCTCTAACCTCAAAGACGGTTTAGATACTGATTTATTCAGTTTATATATATGTTATTTCTTTAAGTATCTATATTTTAAGTAGTTTTGCCATAATCTTTAACTGCTTTTAAGCTTGATCTTTTCATGGTATTTTTTCATTTATGTTTTGCTGTTCAGAAGACACCCGGGACCTTCCTAACAATGCAACTTGGTCAAATATAATAAAGACTCATCGAACACAACAGTTTGAGACTGAAGATACAGCAAGTCAAAGCCATTGTCCATCTCGGTCAAAAACGGACGCAGTCTGTCCTCAGTATTATGTTACGACACGAAACTGTAACAGGTTAGTTATTTAAGAACATATATAACCCTCTTCCCATCGTTCTTCTACTTGACATAATTTCATAAAACTGCTATTATTAATCACAATAAACCAAATTTTGTTTGTTGATTGTATCAAGTTCTCATATTTGGTTTGAAAGATTGTTTAAAATGTTCATTTAGGGCGCGTTCACCCGCTCCGAAAACAAGATCAAAAACACACATTTTGCGTTTTAAACTAGAAGCGACATTTGTATAAAAACATAAGAACAAGTTTTATCCCTTATGTTCATCCAGAATCATGCGCTTTTATTTTGGGTGAACGCGCCGTTAGGGTATCCAAATGAATACATTGTAGTTATTGTTGTTTTGAACAGCGAATATAAAATACACGTTGTACTATATTTGAAAAATAACCAAACAAATCAAGATCTGAAAATATTCAATATTCTAAACATAGATTTACATGCATAATCATGCTTTTAAGCAATAGAAAATAACTTGAATTATCCTATTTTTTATCTAGGTTTCCTGATCAAGTATACGAATTAAAAGAAGTCCGTTGTAGTTGTGATCGTTGTTTACACCGACATAGAGAAGGTCGTTGTGAGGAGATTCACCGGTATATTCCTATTTTAATGAAAAATACGAAAACCAGTTGGAATGACTATATAGAGGTTTATTATCCACTTGCTGTTGGGTGCACTTGTGCTGTGGAGAAAGGAATTGAACCATCATGAGCTTAAACATAAGGACCGGACGAAACATTATTGAAAGTTCGTTTAATATTACTGTTTTTATGTTAAACGGATTTTTATACAAAAAAAATTAACGATGGTATAAAATATTATTCCTAAAATTAACAACTTTAAGCTGCATTTACGCTAAAAATGCAAACAATAGCACGAAGCTTGTTTGGAATGTTTTAATCAATTTTACTGGAAGTTTATAGCACATCATTTGTGTTTATCACTATTTTTGAATTGTATTTATATGTGAATAAAATACTTGTGTTCACATTGTTTTTCATAGTTCAATATAATTTAGTTACTACAGAATCCTGTAGAGCCGATTTCAGGGCTGAAAACGGTCCATCTTTTGTATGAATCGTTTCTTCCTGAAATCGGCTCCAATTCCAAACATAGGGCATATTTAGAGACGGAGTAGCTTCTTGCAATTTGGAATGTAATTGCAGCTAGATTATGATAAGTTCAGTGATAATTATTCTGAAAGACAATTCCCTTTTTCAGAATAGTTAAAAACCACGCGCTTTAACTAGGATTCTGCAGTATTTAATGTAAATCATAAAACTCAGATAAATAAGAAAATACAAATTTCATATATAAATCAATATTGTCATTGCACGACCAGATAGGAAATGCATGCGTTATATGGAGCGGCATACAGAACCTTTTCTTGATTTTCGATTTTCCATTTTCCACATGACTCCTGATTCAAAATGGCCGCTGCAAGTCTTGGTCCGTAACCTTCATACCTGTCTTCGTAAAATCGCCGACTCGAGATAATCACGATGTAACCACCTAAGGGAATAGGAGATATATAGTTATTGTTAATATATATAGCAAATCAATCAGTCATATCAATTTTAAAAAGTCACCCATCAGACTTTCTAGATATCTTCGATACGCACTCTTAACTAATTCAAAATTGTTTACATTTATTCTATTTTGTGCCGATTATCATCCTTAAATGTCTCAATTTGCACAAATACCCCATCATTACTTTATGCTGACCTTGTTTGAGTTACGTTTAGGTCAGCGTGAGCTCATGATGAGGTTTTGCGCCTTCGGGTTTAAGTGCTAACCTGGTTTGGTGATCCTGCACAATTCGTCAAAACAATCCCACTTGACGTGGCCAGGAACAAACATACCTGATCCAATTATTGCGTCATACGTATCTGTGTGATATGATAATGAATTATAAAAGTGAACTGAAAACATCGGATGTTTCAGAGACTTGTACATTAAGAACTGCGATATTCACAAGTCCATATGCATTAATGAGATTTGATAACTTAGTAATGATATGAATTGCGGCGTCCGGTAAGGAAACAGTATTTTGTACGCTGATCGCAAACCTTGTAAATCTGGGAATCTCTAGAGTTGTTTTAAGTTATAATAATATGGTCTAACATAATTTCTATCTTTGTAGCATTTTATCAAATAAGCGAAAGAACCAAGTTTGAAAAATGTATTCTGCTATACCGTACATTGGGTCATAAAATCATAAACTAACAAACCGTCTTCGACTTCCAGCTTCTCTTTGCTAAGAAAGTCAACGATAAAATGTTGGTAGACGTCTCGTGTTTTGGCCACATCCAGCATAGCTGAGTTGGGGTCAAGTGCATCCACGTTAATGTAGCCGGCTTCTTTGAGCTACATTGAAGATGGTTTGCAATAAAACTGGGTTCATATATATTTTATTTAGAAGCATGAAATATCCTTATGCGACGAAGTGTATCAGGGCAAAAATACTGCCTTACGTGCAATTGTACGTAGTTAAATAATATTGATAAATGTTCTATATACTCGACAACAAAAGAAATTGTCGGTCACTTTAGTTTAATATATTTTGTTATGGTATCAAAAGTGGTACCAATAAAAACACATTGGTAAGTTACAGTTATGTTAATTATATGGGGCTCGCGTAAACCTAGTAATCTTAAATCCATTTTGACGATTATCTCGTTCGTTTCATCGAAGGGCTAAGAAACATTGATTTCGATCGCCATTCCATGTGTACCGGAAAGAGATGAAATGCGCTATATTTTATAGATAGTATTAGGTTTTTGTTACTAAATAATCAATTTATATGCGACTTGCGTCTCAGCGAACATCGTAAAATGTAGAAAAACGTGTTTTCAAGCTTAACTGTTAAAACTAGTCTTAATCACTTTAGACATCAAAAGCGGTATGATATAAAGATAGCTCATAGGCTATTAACTCAGTTTATCTCAGTAAAGTCCAATTTGAATTCCATTTTATCCATAGCCTAGCCGTAATTTTCGAATGAACTCGGCAAATTTTGAATGGAATAATTGTACCTGGCTATATTGACAAGGCGTTTAAACGAAAACGGTTAATATTATCTTAAAGGGTGCACAGAATAGATAAATAATACCAAAAAATCATTGTTGTCCTCGTTTGCTAGATATACGATTTAGCTTGTTAAATGAACTCACATTATGTGCTGCTTAATTTGGTACATAATTGATAAAACATCGACCAAATAATTTTTGAGTTACAGGGATTGGAACAACCGGACACATTTTTTTTAACGTTCATGAACGTCTTTGAACTCTATTAGGATAAAAACTTAAGTTCTAGTCAAGACATATTTTTTCAAAGGCTGTTCTTAATATGTTATACACTAATTATAATTTCAATATATATATATAGAGTGGGTTACGAAAGGGTTTTATCTCAGCTTTCTTGCAACTGGCGGCACACTATAATAATATACAATCAAAGCTAAAATCTATTTCTATTAGATGATAAATTTAAGTTTCTACTCACGCAAGCGCCGAGACTACCAGTTCCAGCTCCAATATCCAATATCTTTGCGTTTTTATCAATGACAATTTTTTGTAGGCATTCTGCGGCTACTTGAGGCCCTTTGAAAGTGGTAGTCGCCATGTCCTTTAAATAAACAAAACGCGTTTCATAAAGAAAATACCATGTTTTAATTACAAGTTTGTATTCAATATGACGAATACTTGTAATATTGTGTTGGAAAGAGATGAAAAGAGGTACACCAACTGTACATAAACTGTATGTCTCCGATTTCATTATTGATGATTATAGGAAAACCTTACGAAGGACCAATATTGTTCGGTGTTTATTGCACATAGAGGCCAAATTGGATGCATCGAATCCGACAATATTTAATCTGAATATTGTATTCCCTTTATTATTTTCAATATGTTATTAACGCGACCTGTTTCAATCCAATTTTAATATAGATACAATTATATCGCCTGGTTGAAAAGTACATCCTTAGATTAAGCATTTTCATGATGTTAATTTAATACGGTTATTATTATTATTATTTAGATATCTTTTTATCTTGTTGATTCTGGAAATTAACATTGGGCAGTTTTCAAGAACGAGCTTAAGCATTGTAGACGGAATATGTAGGCTTACATATATAATTGCTTATACGGGTCGCGTCAAAGACAATGTTGTTTGACAACTGGGGTTAGCATTTCAAGATAATTCAATCTAGGCCTTAATCAATTTACTTAGTAAGACGCCTAATTTTACCATTTGTTATGTTAATTAGGTGGGCCACATGTTTATTTAGCATCAAATAAGGAAAATGTGACATTGGCTAATATTGACAGTTTAATGCTTGACATTTTCTGAAAAAGAATCAGTGCGAATGATCGGGTATTATCAGTGTTGTTCGATAAAGATGGCTAACATATCTGGAAAAATTAAGGGCGGGAATGGGGTTTTTGCTTAGAAAAAGATAAGAAACATCTTATCACTAATGCGGTAGAATTGCTTGAGATATATAAGGAAGTCATCGTAAAAAATTAATTCACATTTATACTAAAAAGATTTTGTTCAAATTTTCAATTATAGTCTATTCGTTCGGCTACCAGGTCGGAGCCAATATGCTAGAAAATTACATGAAAAGTTTTTAATGTTTTTTTTAATGCGTAGTCCGCGATAATATAATATTTGATTATGTTAACAATCGGGATAGAATATGATTGTAATGCTTATAAATCATCTTGAATTAGGAAATAATCCAGTTGAAATCAATGACTTCAACATAAATTCATTTATTCTTTTCATAAATAAAATAACATCGGACAAGTGCAATCGAAAAATAGTCCGGGTTCAATACACAATAGTACTGTATCCTAGCCCTTCATTTTCATTTCTATAAGTGATAGACCCTGAGCATGTTATGATTTTTTATTTAATAACCCGATAACTATCAAAACGGTTCTGCAGTAAAAAAAGTCATTTACATAAATATCTCTCAAATATGTTTTGAAATGTGTAGTGTTACGTTTCACTATTATAAAGATACATATTTGACTCTGTTTTACCTCATCATATTTTGTAGCCCATTTATTGTAAATATCCATGACTTCTGTCGTCGAGTTTTTAGGATTGAGTACTTTTTCCACTTTTTCAGCCATTTTGTAAATTTGCTTTTCGAGATATTTGTCTCTAATAGAAATGCAAATAATACATAATATTTCACGTTGCTGCAATATACAAAACACGCATTTGTGTTGAAGTATTCGTAATACATGTCCCTATTATTCATATTGTAGCACTTGAAAGGTCTAAAAACACACTAGGTGGTTTCTTTACAGGCTAAATTTAGTACGTCACTGTAAAACCTGTCACATACATTTCTTCATCAAACTTTTTTTCCACGAAGTGATCTTTTTCTCCTATGCTTTTTTGCATGTGCTTCAAACTTCGAATGTTTTGCAAATGTGATTTGTTATCATAAAGGGACACACGCAATGTGTAATTTTATATATATATATTATAGTATCTATCAGTACAAGAGTGATATCTTATCAATGCTTATTATTCAATAGTTGAATTATTAACATAATTCATGCCATTCATAGTGAAACCGTATTTCATGCGCTACGGATAACTGGACATTATATAATTTTAAAGCCATTTAAACTTATTTAAATCGATAGTTTCGCTCATTTCAACATGCATTTCTTAGTTATATGTCTTAAAGTTTATACTAGCAGCTTATTCATTATGCAAGCTCTTGAGAAATAACAATTATTTTGATAAAATACATTTTCATAAGCTGACAAATATATTTTATTTGAGAAATTGCGAAATTCAAATATTATACCTGGGCATTTTAACATTTCAAATCCATTTGCCATACCTCCATTATGTTCGAAAATCACATTAAACTGTACGTATTTACGTTTACATTGACTATTGTATTTTGTTACAATTTTGAAGTAGATGCATGAATATCCTGGAATGTGCGTGACCATTTCATAAAAGGGCTCGCTAAATAGTTATACTTATAAGTATTTTAGATAACATTCTTTGCAGGCTAATTCAATGTGTCAATTTTATTAACATACTACACTGTTTTTACGTTTGGCTTTTTGACTTGAAGCGTAAGTGATGAAATGTTCAATGTCAATGGAGAAGAGCCCATTACGAGCTATTCCTCACAAAAGTTGTTCTCTAGCGACTCCCAGCTACCTTGAACATTTTGGAAAATGCCTCTAAGCTTGTAGATTCGAAGAACATTTCATTTATTTTTGTTATGAATCAGGAGAATTATTATTTTGAAATTGAAGAAAAAGATTGTTTGCAATTTCACAACAAATTTTTATTTGTTATATTTGATATGACCTTAAAGTGTATATGAAATTTGAACTTGTGTTACAGCTGTTCATGTTATTCCACAAGCATGCTAAAGGAAAGATTTTTTTGCACAATAATGTTCAAAGAGAATAATTTATTTATTGTTATTTGGTATCACAAAGAAGTTTGAATGCGTCGTTTTAAGGTTTTTTGGAAAATATGTCATGGGGTGCTATTCAACACCAATTATGTACTATATAAAGTCAAGGATATACGTCCAATAGTATATATGAAAATTATTTCATATGATAGTCAGATAAAAGCAAATTATGCATGCATCCGAATGCATGGCGTTGTTCTCACTGCGGGCATTTTCACATCATCTCCAAACAAGTGTAGAGAGTAATGGCAGAGAGGAATATATTTGATTTTAATTACCACAGGTATGTTCTACCCTGCATTTCTACCCCGACATTGAAACGTTAAAACGCTTAACGGTAACCGCAGAAAGGCTAAACGTTAAACGCTTAACAATAGCTGCTTAATTGTGTGTGTACATACACATTCGAATGTCATGGATACCGGAAAATAAACCACCGTTTACAAATACAATTGTTAAAATGAGTTTGATGTTATATAAAGCCTCATGTATGCTAAATAAAACATTTTAACCGTATATCCGCACCAACGTGACTATAATTTGAATGCTTATATATAATAAGTCTATAAAATATGGTATGGATATAAAATGTCGTACTGAATACTTTGCATGTGTTTACTTGCCTGCCTACCGACCAGTGTATGTTTTTGAATACTTCACATGCATTGACATGTCTATCTTTTCAGCTGTGTACCCGTCTTTTTACCGACACATGCACATTTTTCATGTTTATCATGTTTTCTTTTCGAATTTGCAAGGGACATATGTGTCTACGTTTCCTCCTGTTCAACTGTCTAGCCTGGACTAGTCTACTTGCAAATGTAGATATGTTACTTTAACGATACATTCGTTTCGTCGACCTATTTGGAAAAATCCGTCTTATTTCGAATTTTATCAACACCCTCCACCCCTTTTAGCCATTATATTTTATTAAAACACACACATTAGCGTTCTCTATTAGTTACGTTTATTTTCATTCAACTCTTCCCGCCCTTTCCTCCATTTACATAAGATATAAATGAAAGCATTATGTGTAAACATGTTTGTTATACCTGAGAGTAATTATGTCTAATTGTCACGCTAACCGCTTGATCTAGATATTGTGCACATTTTACAGCTTATCTTAAATCACCTGTTTGTTCTATCGATCCATAAAGGTATTTTACCTTTCCCTGCGCATCGAATCAAAACAATACCAATACAACATTTTATAAATGTACATGAAATATATGATAAAACACTATTTGAACAAGATTCATTTAAAACTCATTTGAAGAGTTTTAACTGTCGCATTAGCTTCACATTTGTTATAAGGATGGTTTGAATTGGTATTTGTTTCGGTATTTTCCCATTCGTCGTTAGACGAATAATGTGTATTCAAGAAGAGGTACATTCCTGTTCTGATTCACTAAGGCTGGAATGTTAATAAAATATTTGTTTCGCACAATTTGTCTTATTGCGCATATAGGGTAGATACAAGACAATAACATGAATTATTAATACATACAGGAACACAAAACCAACATGTATTTACAACATACTAATATTTCAACGTAGCATAAACAAATACATTTAAAGATAGAATGGATTAATATTCTATATGTTATATTGATATCGAAACCTTGTTCAAATATTACATAAATTGTTTCAGGATCAAAAATAAAAGAACTTCCACTTGATAAAAAGAACTAGAAATATTGCAGAACATTTTGAAAGAGATATTTATAAAATTCAGTCATGGAATCATGCCAAGAATATAAAATACCGCACCAAACGGCAACGTAATGTATTAATGAAAGATGAGTCTATCCGATGATCAAATTTTAAAGCAACTACCTAAAAGCACTAGTCAAAACGTACAAAATTTAACAGAATGTCTTGTTTGTCCTCGGGTGGCCCCAAATGACTGTCAAGGATATTGCTCAGTCCATTTTTGTGATTTATATAGAAATGGGCACTTTCATTTCCCCCAAATCAAGATAACAGGGTAGGGGTAAGTTATTCTATATCTTATTTCATGCTTGACGTTGTTTTTATAAAGAAAACATAAGACATACGTCACAGGGCTTTCCACTTGCCGTATTTTTACGATGACGCAATAATTACGTCACAATGCAAATTTTCATGCGTAAGCGCATCTATTGCGTAATTTGTATTCTTAACGTTACCCTCCCGGGTGACATGTAGTTGGACGCTTTAAGTCAAGAAAATTCATATTTTTTGGTTCTGAACAGTGCGCTTGGTCTTATTAATCATTTCAATTTAAGAATATCAACACAAAAAGCATGAAATAAAAATAATACTTCATGTTTTCAGGAAAATACCGTAAAATATTTGCCCCTCGGGAAACCGCCCGGGAGGGACCTCAGGCTTCGCCTTCGGTCCCTCCCAAACGGGGCAAATATTTTACGGTATTTTCCTGAAAACATGAAGTATTATTATAATATTAGTTTTGTTTAGCTTCATTAAGTAACTGTGTCAATTTTCATAATCGTGTTACTCATCTCATTCTTTATAATTGAGTTTTATTTAAAATAAAGTTTTGATCATATATCATATTTAATTTTATCACAGTTAACGAAATAATATTGCTTCATCGATTGTGGTTAGCAGTTCTCTGTTTTCCTTCAATTGTAAAGTTTTTCATACTTGATTGCTGCATCTTGGTTAATAATGTCACACATTTATTGTTTCAGATTAACGCATCGCTGTTTCAATTTGACCAGAGACATGATTATGTAAAAATGCAATCACGACTTTACATTGAT
>LQRL01005577.1:47577-58886 GCA_001703475.1 Hydroides elegans
GCGTGCGTTATCATGCATAAATACGCTATTTGGATTGTTCCGGAAGTAGGGTAGAACGTGCGGTGTCAAAACTTCATCGATGTATCGCTGTGATGTCAAATTATCCTCGATGACAACCAGTTGAGAGCGCCAACCGAATTTAATGGCTCCCCAAACCATGATGGATCCGCCTCCAAACCGATCAACTTCACGAACGATGTTACGTTGAAATCGTTGGTTACGTCGCCGATACACCCTTTGTCGGCCGTCAGCTTGAAAAAGACGATACCTCGACTCGTCGCTGAACACCACATGCCTCCAGTTCTGTAAACCCCATTGTGCTTGGCCATGGTTAGTGGCCCATTGTGCCCGATTGCGCATCCTTTGCTCTGTCAAGACGGGCCCGACGTAAGGTCGGTACGCACGAATTTGTCTTGCGGAAAGACGTCTGCGGACCGTAAACCGACTTATTCTTGGATTGTTACGCCCTGGTGTCTCTCTCGCTGTTTGTGCTGCTGTCCTGAACGGATTGCAAACGTGCTCGCGGACAATCGCTCGATCCTGGCGCGCTGACGTCACGCGTGGTCTGCCGCTTTGTGGGCGATCGGTTGTTGTTCCTGTGGCTTGGTGGCGCTCTTGAAGATTATAAACTGTCCTCCGACTACACCCGAACCGCTGAGCAACGCGTGTTGCTGATATGCCACATTCCAGCATACCCATGGCTCGTTCCCTTTCTTCTTTGGAGAGGCGTGGCATTTTTCCTGTACGTTTTTCGCCAAAAAGTTAAATTAGCCACTTAACGCGTTTTCCTTTCCGAAAAGTTTCAGGGCAAAAGGAATGTTGTGTCATTGATTCTTGACCAAGTACCGCGTGGAATAGGGTATTGGTCGAATCGCGGTACTTTTTGTTAACGAAACATTGCACGGTTGAATGAACATGCCAAGTTGCGTTGAAGTGACCACACATGTTGTGTGTAAAATTAAATAAGTATTTGTTCCTTTGCTAAAAAGTTGTTTAAAAAAACTTTGTAAAGTTTCTTTTGCTCTTCAGTATATTTAAGTGTGTAAGGTGGCATGAACTGTAGTTTAGTGTGTAGTACTTGGTTGTAGTATTTTGCTTGCTTGCATGTGTCATCTGCTTCTTGGCGCTGACTAACTATCCTACCCGGGCTAGGTCTAACGACCGAAAAGTGAAGTTATAGTTTCCTGCCTGGACATATCGCAACAGCCATCCCCTACCTCCACGTAGTGCACACTGGTTAAGACTAACGGGGCTCTGGCGTGGGTCGGTCAACAGCGACCCAAGAGGTATTCTCGGCAAGCCCACCGGTGCGTGGATAACACTTTGCGTTTATACCAACTGTTGCCCGGCTATGGGATAATAGCAGGTTGGAATGGGACCTACAGCTTTGAACAGCATCCATTCTAGGAGATGGCACGCCGATAAGGGAGACACGCCTGGTCTCGTGCTGAAGTCTCACAGTCTAGTACCTAATGACAGCTGTGGCTACGTATGTGGCAGTTACGGAATGGGCACTGTGCAGGTGCACAAGGAAGCAGTGACCAGTCACCGCAGAAGAGATTAGGGCCTCACCGCGTATATAACCTATTTATAGTCATGAACCGTAGATTAGGTAGAAGTAGTCATGTGGATGAACCCGGGCCCCCTGCGTGTGTCACCACTGTAAATAGCAACAGGGAAGATGAAAATCGAATTGAGACGACCAGCTTGCTGGGCAACAATGAGGACGGAAATGACCCAAACCCACCTAGTGGAAGGTCATTACCCGATAGAGTTGGTCTTCGAACAAGGAAGAATGCCATTAAGATAGCTTCATGGAATGTAAGAACTATGTACCAGAGAGGAAAGATCGACAATGCCATCCAAGAGATGGCTTCGATGAGGGTTGATATACTAGGAGTATCTGAGATGAGGTGGACGGAAAGCGGAAAGTTTAAAAAAATGGCTTTACGGTGGTATTCTCTGGACACGATAAAGACCACAAAAACGGAGTAGGAGTCATTCTCAAATATGATATTGCGAAATCGTTAATGGGATTTTGGCCGATTTCAGACCGAAGTATTTTGATCAAACTGGAAGGAAAACCCTTCAATATATCTATCATTCAGATTTACGCCCCAACTCAAGATAAGATGAGGAGATAAAAGCCTTCTACGAAGAAACTGAAAAAGCCATCAAAATTGTAAAGACAGACGAGGTTTTAATTGTCATGGAAGATTGGAACGCCAATGTTGGAGATGAACCGATTCCAGGAGTAATGGGACGATTTGGCCTTGGTAATCAGAATGAGTGGGGACCGCGTCTGCAACAGTTCTGTATAGAAAACCGACTCGTCATTGCGAATACATTCTTCTAGCAAAGCGCCAAGAGAACATACACCTGGAATAGCCCTGGAGATATGTATCGAAATCAAATAGACTTCATCCTGATACGAAACAGATTTAAAAACACAGTGAAACAAACCCAGGTGCCGACATAGGATCTGATCATGTACCTGTCACCTGCAAACTGCAAATCAAGATAAAAAAGCCAAGAAAATCTGCTTTGAAGGAGCAGCGCGACCTGCCCAAATTACGAGAAGAGCAAACAAGAATCAGCTACAATCTCAAAATCAAAAACTACTATGATGCTCTAGTACAAAAACCGGAAGAGATCATAGAAGAGGAATGGAATAATTTGAAAGAATGTATAATAGCTGCAACTGAAGAATGCCTCCCTAAAAAAAAGAAAACAAAAAGAAAAGAGTGGATGAAAGTAGACATTCTAAAAAAGATGGAGGAAAGGAAAAAATGGAAAAACGATGGAGAAAGATATAAAATGCTCGATCAAGAAGTACATAAAATGTGCGACAAAGCAAAGGAAGAATGGATGAGTGAAAACTGTGCAAAAATCGAAGAGCTGGAAGCACAGCATAAAACGAGAGAAATGTACCAAAAAGTGAAAGAAGTCACCGGGACAGATAGAAGACGAGCTGGAAACAGCTGCATCTCGAGCAAAGACGGAAGGGTATTATTCGACCAACAGGAAATCCAAGACCGATGGAAAGCGCACATAGAGGAACTGTTCGCAGATGATAGAGGAGAGATTCCGCAAATGGATAACACAGATGGCCCCGTTATACTCAAAGAAGAAGTCAGAAAGGCCATAAACTCCTTACGCCCTGGTAAGGCCCCTGGAGACGATGAAATATCGACTGAAATGCTGCAAGCTTTAGATGAAATAGGCATAGACAAAATCACAGATCTATGTAATAAGATCTACGATAGCGGGTATATTCCAGAGGAAATGAACAAATCAACATTCATCCCTTTACCCAAGAAACCTAAAGCCGTGAATTGTACCGACTTTCGAACCATTAGCCTAATGAGTCACGTTACAAAGATTCTACTGAAAATCATACTGTGCCGTAACAGCGCAGCCATTGACCGTGGTATTGGTGAAAATCAGAGTGGATTCAGAAAAGGAAAGGATACACGAGAAGGAATATTCAATCTGAGAACGATAAGCGAGAGATATCTAGAGAAGCAGAAAGATGTATATATATATGCTTTATAGACTACGAAAAGGCGTTTGACAGAGTTAACCATGATATAGCTGATCGAAAAACTGAAACTAGCTGGAATGGATGGAAAGGACGTACGAATTATAGCCAGGCTCTACTGGGAACAAACTGCAGTAGTGCAAACCGACCAAGGGAACTCAGAAGGTATCAAAATCCGTAGGGGCACGAGGCAGGGCTGTGTGCTATCACCATACCTTTTCAATCTATTTACGGAGCTTATATTAAGAGGTATAGAGAGTAAAGATGAGGGAGTTTCAGTCGGAGGTAGAAGAATAAGCAATTTGAGGTACGCAGACGACACAGCAATAACAGCAGAAAACGAGAATGAGCTTTTTAAGATTTGAAAACAAATATTAAAACCAGCAAACAAATTCTTGCAAACCAAATCATGTTCTTGCAAGGCATGTTTTATTTTATTTTCTCTTATAGTTTTTATATGTATAGCATCATGTTGATATCGTTTATCTTTTGTCTTGAACAATATACGAGATAAAGTAAAAGCAAAGCAATAATATGAACTGATTCAAAAAAAGATGTAAGGAAATGTTTTCATGAATTCGATGACGAAACATTATTTAGCGTATTGTGACGGAGATTTTGCAGTGGATCTTATCGATGGCAAAGTTTTGAACACATTTTATGATTTTTCGTACGACACACAGATATATGTTGTAAATGTGTTTATGTAAAAGATATCGTACAATCTAGATATAAATCAATATTTCACTCGAATTACTTAATGATAGACATCGTTCATTATATGGAGACCCAACAATCATCATTAAAGTATTTAATAAAGCAGCTAAGATATAACGTCCAGCAATGCACATTACTGACTTCCTTTCCTGAGACAATTACTTCTTAAAATGTAAACAGCCCATTGAACAATCATATAAAAAGTTTTGCTACTTATCAAAATAAAATGTGATCATCATAGCAAAACAACAAAATTTCCTTGGCGATCTATTCATTTAATAATTTTAATATTTGAATTTATTTTAGAAATTTAGTTCATTAAATTTATGTTAGATATTGCAGTACTCATATTTTACTGCAAAACCGTTCAATATCTAAATACCTTTATCATATATTCATTAACAACACCAAATAAATGACGGAAAAATAGTAATCTTATTTCCATCTGGGAAGACCCTTTGTACCATAAATGAATGTTATTATATAAGTAAAAAAACCCTTTGCTCTATAACATAAGTCGCATGTGTATGTGTTGTAACTAGCACTCATATCGCATGTACTTAAACATTGATTTCTACTTAATTGAAGTTACCTGTTTTGCTTCATCGATTCAAACAGGTATCTTACCTTACCCGAATTGAATCTAATTGGAAAATTGCCTTTCCATTCTAGTGATATCTAACAGGAATATATCTATGAATGGACTATTTGCGAAATTAGGACTACATCATAAGATATACTCTGAATAGTAAATTACACTTAATTTTATTTACTCGTGCATAAATACAGGGAAAATGCTTTTCCATGTGGTATACATTCATACATTTACATGCCAAAAGTTGACATGCATGTTGATCTACTTATTTTTATTTGTTGACTAAATTAATTTTATAATAATAAAAAAGCCACTTTTATATTTCACTGTGGAATATCTTTTTACATTTTAGACACAGATGTAATCAACCAAAAAAAATCGACAAAGGCTAATAAATACCATGAATCATCTACGACTCCCTTTTAATAAACGCCTCAATTCAATTATAACGAAAGAGTTGTATGCTAAAAAACCATATAGCATGATATAAGCTTATTTCTTTAACATATTGTAGAATTCGGCTTTGTGTGTTTGCCAACGCCTGGATCGTCAGTCTATATTTAATTTGCATTAATTACTACATTGCGAGATTCAACATGTTTCCAATGAGCATCGCGATTCTCTGGACACTCATCCTTTTAGTTAAGCTTTTTTTTCTTACCCAGAGCATCGAAATTTAGAATTTTGCATTAATTTGAATTCGAAACATGTATGAATATTTCATGAAAAGCCATGCTTGCGCTATATCCCGTTGGTCGTAATTGGAAATTATGCAGTGTTAAAATATATTGTTAAGACGTCGAATTGACGTCGAACCCTCTTTTGTTATAGTTTATGAGTGTGTTTAATCGTTTGAAAGGCGACAATGAGACGTTGCATTTTTCGTTATTCTAAAGTTTACAGAGTCGCCGGTCGCAATAATCACTAAGGGCAGCGTTAAACAGTATTGTCATTATGTGTTATCTCGTGTTTGTCTTGATGTATCTTTTAGTTATTGTTTGATTACTAATTAGTCGCGTGAGGGTCGCGGTCGTTATAACGAGTCCCGAAACTCACGATCGAGATCATTTTTTGTGAATTCCGGTGTTATAAATATCTAAGCCAATAGTAAACAAGTGTTAAAAGCTGAAATATTTTACAATTTGATTCCATCCTTTTAAAATATTGTTATGTAATTGTATGGGCATATATATAATTTCAAAACTCTGGCATCGTGTGAAACAGTTAATTTTGTACTTGCTTAGCATAGAACTTCTTAATGTGCGATACTTTTTTATGAATCTTTAAAAGTATTTTAAAATACAGTGATAAATCATTAGTGATTTTATTTAACATAATTAATTGGTAACTAGAGTTATTAATTTATTTGTAAATACAAACTAGAGTATTTGTATATGGTTCATATCAAAATGCATCTATTATAATATATCAATCATAAATAGACCATCCAATTTCTGATAATATTGATAACTGATTACAATATCAAAATAAGCAGGTTGCATTTTCCTTATATAACATGTCTCTACTACAAACAATCAGAGCTAACTCCTTAATCGTATGATCTACCATACATGTTTATTCACTGAAGTAATCCCTATAGTTTATTCAAAGCATATAGGTATCTTACCTTTATCGGCCCTGTATACTGAATTTTCTTACAATTTGAAAAGAGCTGAATGTAAATGTAATGCAAATAAAATAGCTTTATTGAATTAACTTGAAAGGGTTATTATGTAGTATACTATGTCATGATATTGGTATGTTTTAATCATCATTTGCATAACTCTTAAAACTTGGCTTTCATATTGGTCATAAATGGTTCTGGTATTTTACCTATCAGTACCGAGACAAATTATCAAATGTATTCTATGGTACATACCCTTTTCCTAGCCTATTGATAAAGATCTCACTCAAATAAAACACTGCTACTTTTTTCACTACGCATATCAGTTAGCTGAACAACAAGTAATGACAAACACCTATTCAATGTTTATGTATTTTTAAGGAATTTGTTTAGCTGATTACATACAAAACACACAACAATGGATCAAATATACTCTCATCCTAACAAACAAGTTTTACAAATGACAATATATTTCTATAACAAAATCTGAAAACCCTGTTATAATGGGTGATAAATTTGTAACAATCAGAAAATGACTTTCTTTGTGGATTAAAAAAAAAACAAAACCAAAATCTTGGGCGCGTTTTCCCGTGTACTATTATTTGAAGGATATTTTTAAATAACAATAATGGATTTAAATCTAGATTCAACCATGACGCAATCAATGGCAGAAAATGAAAACTTTATTAAAATCAAACTAATTAATTTTAAAACAGACCTTTCAGATGAGCAAATTTTAAAGCAACTTCCTAAAATTACTAGTCAAAGTCAAAACGTACAGAATTTAAAAGAGTGTCTATTTTGTCCTCGTGTGGCTCCTAATGATTGTCAGGGTAACTGTGCAATGCATTTTTGTGACCTATATAGAAAAGGACAAATTTACTTGGCTCCAAGCAGAGAGAACGGATTTAAGGTAGGCTTATTATTTGTTGTTTCTTATGTCAGCTTTAATATTAACATTGAGTCAATGTGTGTAAATTTTATTGCTCAGAAAAAAACTATAGGGCTAAGGAATAAATATCTTAGCTTAAGGTTACCTGATAATTATAACACTTTATATAATGGCAGTATTTTTGTATCTAATAGCCATAAAGAATTTTCCTTATTTTACATTTTTTGTTTTACCTTTTCATATTATGGAAAATAATAAGCTATACAATGTTACATCATATGCTATATATCATTTTGTTTCAGATAAAACCACCATCACTTGAATCTACCCACAGAAGCGATTATACAAGTAATGAATCACTCTACTGTAAAAGTAAATCCGCTAAAGAAAAAGAAAAGGGAAAGGGAAAGGACCATTCGTTTATGAGGCCACTCAAAACAAAGGAATATCCATGTATTTTTGATGATTGTAAAGTTAAAACTACGCATAAAAATAGCCTATGTTCTTCATGTCAGAAAATCCTTATTCGGGCAAGAACAAAGAAGGGATAGCTTTATTATATTAATATCATCTTATCTTAAATGTTTAAACGAAACTATCCTAAAATCTTAACACACAAAAAGGGGAATAAAATTGGCATGGATGAATTTTATAGTCTGAGTATATTTACTGTTACAAATATGTGCTACTCTATCAAGTAAATAAATTGTTGCCAGGGCTTTTTCCCTATTTATGATTGTAAGATTATTCTGCTGTTTTAACAAAATAGGTAAAGAGGTGTCATGGTAATACGTATAATTTGAAATTCATTTTTATTGACATATCAGTATTTATGATTGTACCTATTATTTGATTTATCTTAGCCTTGTAACACTATTAATGTAAAGTTGGACAATGCCATTGACATGCTAGGGCAGTTACTATGAATAAAATACAAAACTTTTTAAAAAGTTCGTTATCGTTAAATCAAGTACCTTTTCTCATATTTATCAAAGTCATTTAGAAATAAAATATTTTCTTATTTATAAAGACTAAATATTTTGAATTGATTTGAATGGCATTTTATAAGATAAAATATTTGAAGGGTTAACAATCTAACCTATTGTAACCATCGAATTGATTAATTGTTAGTCCATCTGTAAAAAGGGTCTCTTTAATAACATTTAGGCAGTAACATGCATTTTCTATAGGTTTTCTTCTATACAGAGAGTTGAAATAATAAATACAAAAGAGCAGAGGCAGGAATAGAAAGTTTTGTTAACATAATAAATTTGCTGTTTTGACGTACATAATCGTACCTAGAGTATATTAATCGCAGCATTTACATCGAATGATGAATCAAAGCTGTCCACTTAGCTAAAGAATCTTTCATTGTTTATATGATGCCTATTGGTAATTCATCTTTTTAATTTTCAGTCATTTCATAGGCACATTATTTAATTATACATTTTTGATGGCTTTGTAGATAATTCGATTTGTTACATGCATACATGTATACATTGCCATTTTTCTCTCTGCAAATAAATATTTTCGGTATTTTACTGTATAGTTACAAATCAGTTATAGGTACATACCCTTCCATTGACTATCGATAGAAAGCAACTTATGCTGTATATGCTGTAATGAAATGTTGAGGGTTCTTAGAATGCAATAGTTGCTGTCGTGAAATGGTTTCATTTATGTTAAAATTGTATACGTTATGTTTAAATAGGATAGCTCAATATAATATAAAGTGGGCTATTTATTGAGTTAAGTGTTAGAGTGACAGGAAAGCAAATAAGCAATTATTTCTCCTTTTGGAAAGAATAATTGAAAAATCCATAATGCAATTGGTAAATAAATTGCGTTCTACATAAAGTGTGTACTCAAATTCCATGTAACGCTCCTAACCCAGAGATTAAAAACTTAATGAATTACATATATTTACTCTTACTATTTAGGTGTGTAAGGTGGCATGAACTGTAGTTTAGTGTGCAGTGGTTAGTTGTAGTATTTTGCTTGCTTGCATGTAACATCTGCTTCTTGGCGCTGACTAACTATCCTACCCGAGCTAGGTCTAACGACCGAAAACTGAAGTTATAGTAACCTGCCTGGACATGTCGCAACAGCCATCCCCTATCTCCACGTGGTGCACACTGGTTAACACTAACGGGGCTCTGGCGTGGGTCGGTCAACAGCAACCCAAAGATGTATTCTTGGCAAGCCCACCGGCGCGTGGATTATACTTTGCATTTATACCAACTGTTGCCCAGCTATGGGATAACTAGCAGGTTGGAATGGGACCTACAGCTTTGAGCAGCATCCATTCTAAGAGATGGCATGCCGATAAGGGAGACACGCCTGGTCTCGTGCTGAAGTCACACAGTCTGGTACCTAGTGGCAGCTGCGGCTACGGTCAAACCCACCTAGTTGAAGGTCATTACCCGATAGAGTTGGTCTACGAACAAGGAAGAATGCCATTAAGATAGCCACATGGAATGTAAGAGCTGTGTACCAGAGAGGAAAGATCGACAATGCCATCCAAGAGATGGCTTCGATGAAGGTTGATATACTAGGAGTATCTGAGATGAGGTGAACGGAAATGGGAAAATTTAAAAAATGGCTTTACGGTAGTATTCTCTGGACACGAAAAAGACCACAAAAACAGAGTAGGAGTTATTCTCAAAGATGATATTGCGAGATCGTTAAACTGCATTTTTCAGACCGAAGTATTTTGATCAAACTGGAAGGAAAACCCTTCAATATATCTATCATTCAGATTTACGCCCCAACTCAAGATGAGATGAGGCGATAGAAGCCTTCTACGAAGAAATTGAAAAAGCCATCGAAATTGTAAAGTCAGACGAGGTTTTAATTGTCAATGAAGATGGGAACGCCAAAGTTGGAGATGAACCGATCCCAGGAGTAATGGGACGATTTGGCCTAGGTAATCAGAATGAGTTGGGACAGCGTCTGCAACAGTTCTGTATGGAAAACCGACTCGTCATTGCGAATACATTCTTCTAGCAAAGCGCCAGGAGAAGATACACCTGGAAGAGCCCTGGAGATATGTATCGAAATCAAAAAGACTTCATCCTGATACGAAACAGATTTAAAAACGCAGTGAAATAAGTAAAAACATACCCAGGTGCCGACATAGGATCTGATCATGTACCTGTCACATGCAAACTGCAAATCAAGATAAAAAAGCCAAGAAAATCTGATTTAAAGGAGCAACGCGACCTGCCCAAATTACGAGAAGAGCAAACAGGAATCAGCTACAATCTCAAAATCAAAAACTACTATGATGCTCTAGAGAATGAAGAAATGAAACAACAACCGGAAGAGATCATAGAAGAGGAATGGAAACATTTGAAAGAAAGTATAATAGCTGCAACTGAAGAATGCCTCCCTAAAAACAGAAAACAAAAAAAAGAGTGGATGACAGAAGACATTCTAAAAAAAAGATGGAGGAAAGGAAAAAATGAAAAAACGATGGAGAAAGATATAAAATGCTCGATCAAGAAGTACATAAACTGTGCGACAAAGCAAAGGAAGAATGGGTAAGTGAAAACTGTGCAGAAATCGAAGAGCTGGAAGCACAGCATAAAACGAGAGAAATGTACCAAAAAATGAAAGAAGTCACCGGGACAGATAGGAGACGAGCTGGAAACAGCTGCATCTTGAGCAAAGAAGGAAGGGTATTATTCGACCAACAGGAAATCCAAGACCGATGGAAAGAGTACATAGAGGAACTGTTCGCAGATGATAGAGGAAAGATTCCGCAAATGGATAACACAGATGGCCCCGTTATACTCAAAGAAGAAGTCAGAAAGGCCATAAATTCCTTACGACCTGCTTAGGCCCCTGGAGACGATGAAATATCGACTGAAATGCTGCAAGCTTTAGATGAAATAGGCATAGACAAAATCACAGATCTATGTAATAAGATCTACGATAG
>LQRL01005617.1:0-10678 GCA_001703475.1 Hydroides elegans
TTTCCGGCCATAAAGTTTCCAAAATTGACAACATGGGACAGAAAGTTTCCATTCAAAAAGGTGCTTAAATATACAACTTGTGCAAAACCAAGTTTATTTTATATCGGCTTTGGACCCAACAACACTATTGATAATATAATAAGAATAATTATAATGTTCATAATCTTTATTTAGATAGTTTTGAATAGAAACTTTTTGTCCTATGTTGTCAATTTTGGAAACTTTATGGCCGGAAACTTTTTGGGCGGAATCTTTTTGGGCGGATACCCAATTTCGCAGATGCAGACGCAAACAGACGCTCACCACGACTTAGGAAAATCGTGTTTTATTGTTTTTGTTTAATCAAATGAACCGACAATAAACATGCATTTATTACCTATTGTTGTTAAGTTTCGATACTTTATGTATAAACTCTTTAGCCGGACATTTTTGGCCCATAGTAGCCATTTTACAAAAGTTATGGTCGAAAGGGCCTAAATGCATTAATCTAATTTACGGGAAATTATCTATAATCATATACAGAATGCCTATGCTAATCTTGTACGTATGTACAACTTAAAAGGTCAGCCCCTAGATATGCCATATCCATAAACTTCTTAGCATAGTTAGAAGGGTCAGTAAGTTATAAAGAAAATCATTCACTTTTCATTATTAGTAAACTTGATTATCTCGCTACTCAGCAATGTTCCCACCGATCCTTAAGGACTCGAAACTAAAAGCAGTAAATTCAATATTTTGCAGAAAGCTCTCATCAATCAAACTTACCATTAGGGGTCAAATTAAATAAGTAAAAAGGTTTTGCTTCAGTTGTGCGCGATATGGTTTTTATGAGACCCTTAACTGAGCCTACCCCTGTGCGGTCCGAGGCACATAAGCACTTTAAGGATAAACTGGAAACGTTTAGAAAATAAACCCAACGGGAACATTCGTTTTTTGATTAATTGCCTTTTATGAACGGAACCATAGAACGTCACTAGAAAAACTGTCGTCGGTCGCAGCCATTTAAATAATGTAACAGAAAATGCCGTGTTTTAGTAATGCTCTCACACATTTTCATGACTTCAGGTTTATCAAACAGAAGTTGACGCATCACATTGTAATAAAACGTAAGCTTGAGAAAAAAATGAAAATGAAACATTTATGAAGAGCATATATCACGAAACATTGATCATTGGGCATTAAATTGAATACGCGAGAAATTCAATTGAAAAACAATGTTAACCTTTCAAAAGCCAGCTAAGCTGCTATTCCTTGCAATACACATGAAGCCAAAAACAATATTTTGAAATATATATCATTATCAAATGATAAATCACATTTGGTAAGCAACGGTTACGTTCTAGAGCATTGCCAAAATATCCAGAAAAGATAATATGTTTTACTTACTGTTGTCAAACCACAGAAAGAATCAATAAAAATTGAAATAGGCGTGTGATTTTGCAAAATTCATTGAAATCAGGGTCTATGAATGGACACTCCATAATTTACAAATAAATTTCATGGGATGCACATTTGATGAACCGCTCGTATTTTGCTCAAAAATCAATAAGAAATACATAATGAAATCATACGTTGATACCCAGTCGACAAGGGTTATGTTACGTCGCTTTCGGCCGTGACGCCAAAAAAAAACGTTTTTATTTGGACCCATAAGAACACTTTCCGGACGTCCTTTCACATCCTGAGGTCGGATGGCTATCGTTCTTAGGTCTGACCTCAACGCGACGTTGCAACGACATTGTTCAAACGTCTGCGACATAATGGATAGATATAGAGATATGTTATTTTACTTTGTTTATTACTTGCCTACTGTTCCATGATAACATTATATTTCTAACATGGACCACAAAAACTATATATCTTTCTAACTTGATGTATCGTTTGTTAAATGACCATCTTCTGGAAATAAAATATGTACATTACTATGTGGGACTTTTATGGTATAATTATATATCTCACCTGAGAAATGTGTTCAAATCATTGTTATCAATCGCTGTTAGAACTACTACAAGAATACATTTCGTGTGTTAACTACATTTGTATATGTTCATTTCAGTAATAATGACTTTAAAGCGAAGTGGTGGTTCTTTTAATGAAAATACAAAAAGTTAGGTGCCTTGATAAATTCGAAATAGAATAGGGTTAGTCTATGAACCAGTTGAAAGAATCACATGAAAATATTTGTTTTTCCAAAACGTCATCACTTTTACCAGTGTATCGTTACTTTTATAGCCTCGTGTTATGCATTTAAATAACGTTTGTGATTTAGATAAAGAAAAATAACTTTTATTGACGTCAATGTGATACACATTGTACTATGATTTACTCGTTTAAAGACATTATATATAATGTTATTTGGCAGATTTTGTCTATGTCAAAGTGTTCCCATCCCTCTCGTCAAGACGTCCACGGACATTGAAAGAACGCCAGACTTTTGGCCCATAAAAGGTAGTCCTCTCTCGTCGCGGAAATATAAAGAGAGTGGCCTGTCTTAGTCGGGCGTACGAAAGACGTCCACCGGGTTGTAAAAGGACGTACGAACAACTTGCATATGGGCTTAAAGTTGGTCGTCATGTCACGTCCAAATACGACGTTGTATGGGCAACCCTTGCTGAGTAGGGTATATTTATATTCTGGGCGCTCCATATATACAGTAAACGCGCTTTATAACTTTGCCACTCCACGCCCGCACGCTTATGGCCGTGTTCACGCAAACGAAAAAGCTCGGAAAATAGCACGAAACCCGATATTTTCTAAATCCACATTTGTATAAAAACATAGTAATTTACCCCCTCTGTTCACGCAAAAATTTAGGATATTTTTTTGCGTGAACACTCCTTAACACTCCACGACCGCACGCTTATTACTCCACGCTTAAATTCATTTTTGAAACTTTAACTTCCTATTTTCAGTCTTATATCAAGATTAAATTAAACTCCATGTATTTTATGTATAAAAAAATATTCATTAAAGAGAAAACGTACATTAAATAACCCCTTGTTATAATTGTAAGAAATAAGTGAAAAGTGTTTAAAATATTTTCACTAAATTGTTTCAAGTTACCTTTACTCTAGAAAATGAATAATTTATTCTGAGTAGATAATAAATGGTTAAAGCGTAATATTATCAACAAAAAAGGCAGTGATCCCCATATTGAAAAAAAAACATTTAAATATGTCTATCCAACAAAAGTTAATCTGTTATTTTTTAAGGAATTGAAAATGAACATTTATAAATGAAAACTCATATAAAATTGTAAACCTAAAGAAACGCATTTTTACAAGCAGTCTGAATGATAAGGCGCATGGAACGGGCTGAAAAACTAGGGGTATAGAAAAATGTTGTTGATATATTGAAAATCTTTTTTTTTCATGAGTTGTGCAATTATCTGCCAAATATAATCTACCGATTCTACATATTCATGTTTATTTAACCACGCCCGTACGCTCGCACGCCTGCACGCCCGTACGCCCGCAAGCCCGCACGCTTAAAACACCCCACGCTTAAATCAAAACTTGTCCACGCTAAAATTCTATCATGCGCCTGCATGCACGCCCGCACGATGCCAAGTTATAAAGCGCGTTTACTGTAATAACGTTACATTTCCCGTTTCATCTTAAAACTCAAGATTTGCTTTATTAGTCAATATGTATAGAGTCATCTTTATTCTAATTCCGCATTTATCACAAGCACGGTCATGTCTTTATGCAATATATTTATTTATTCAATTCATGTTAAATTAGATGCGCGGAAATGTATCAATCGGGCTTTTGAAATAATATATATTGAACTTTTTACGCATTATTGTATGATCGAATGCGGATTCTTTATTTTATCTCGCATATCAATATGAGCAAATAACATGTTCATATCTTCCTTTGTTTCGATTTTTGTCTCAGGTGTTTCGTCATTTAAGTCATCATGCGAATGCATTATCAAAAGCTAAAAATAGTGAGTGTGCTTTTATTACATGAATGAATTTTCTTTTTTTACTTGATTATTTTCTAAATTACGTAATTATAACCATTATTGTTCTGAAATGTTGCAAAACCTATAAACATTATGATATGGCAAATTTTCCTCTCTTTTTAATTCAAACTTAATTGGTCATTACACTTTTTTAATCAAATAATTCTTCTTTTTTTTTTATAGAACTATTTTTCATAGTTAAGAATTATATCATTTTTAGCTACAAAATAAATGGTATAATCAGTGTATGTCTATTTCAAAGTTTGTAATCTGAATCTGTTTTTGTTTTTCTTAACTTGTCTGGAAATTCGTATATAGTCACATCTAACTGGTAATATCTAACTGGTACAACCATTTGTAAATTGTTCAATGCATTTACGCTTCAATACGACAAAAATACCATGAAATAAAATAAAAATCTACTCATATCTGACGTCCTGTAAGAGCATCCAAATATGTATTTTATAAATGCCCTCTTCCAAGTTTATTACTTGTGGACATAATGTATTGATACTTTAAAGAGTACATCCTGTAGCAACCTGTATTTTTGTCTATATCCGGATATGTCTTATTTGCACAATCGTTTCCACATTGCCATCGAATCTAATTACACCTCTATTTATCATGTCCATATACGTATTCAATTCTCCGTTTTCTTTAAAACGGCATTTTACATCTTTTCAAATGATATTCCATTATTTTTATTTCTTTTTCTATAATTGCAACCCTGCGGACGATATAAATTTCTTCCGAAAATTATCAGCAATCTGGTTTAATATATTTTGTGCATAGTATTATCGAATATTTTCTTCGTTTATCTGATATATTTTCTCATCAATTCTAAATCATATTCCGTTGACGATATACATTTTCTCCAAAATCCATCAGCTTCACCAGGTAAACCTATATAACGACACCCTGGTGTCAACAGTACTAACTTGCATATCTTGCATGAGGGGCACTCAACGATTTATCTATTTTTATTTACATCAAAATGTTTATTCTGAAGTTGCAAGCAAGAAACCCAGAAAAGCTACTGCAAGCAAATATACAATCTCCTACCAGAATAAAGATTCCAAGAAATCCTATGTGTAATAGGTTAATTCTCTCACAGATTCATTTACAAAGACTAAATTAAGCTACATCTGTATTGATTGATAAAGTTACAAATATAATCCTAAAGTAAAATAATCATTTCTAAAAAAAATCTTTGTTCTGTTCTGAAAAAGTTGCAAGCAAGGAAGAGCTGCTACAAGAATAAACATTTACCCGAATAAATCGTTAAGTGCACTCGTTGCATAATTCTTTCCCATATGCCGATTTTCATATGCTAACCATTGCTGCCTGTATCCTGTTTTATCTCATTTTATTGGACGATATAAATGTATGCCCAAAACTCGCCAGCTGCGCCAGGTAATAAAACCATATATCATACATATATATATTTGTAATTATATACAAATATAATATACATGTATATATATAAACCCTGGCACCAACTAACTCGTCCTGGGCGGCCCAAAGTCGAGTGCCCCTTAGCTAGCACGTCATTTTAGTCACATGACCGCGCTGATGGTTTGTTTTTTGGGCACCCGCTCTGGGCCTATTTGCGACTAGCGTCCGGCGATTGAAAACGCTCTATAAACGCTAGAAGCACAGTTTTAATGTAGTAGGAATCTTGCTAGAAACGGCCTCAAAAAAGCTGCAGAATATTTAGAATGTTCGCTTGGTGTAGGGAACCCTAGATGTGTCTAGACTAGAGTTGATTGAATTATAGGGTTAACCATTAGACTGAATTCTTAAAACAGAGGGGGGGGGTTAAAAGTGAACGTGTCCATATAATATTCACAAGGTTTATATTTTATTTTGTATCAATATTATGGTAGGTAGTGTCTTTTTTTTCGTATAGTTTATAAATTTTACGTCTAATGACCTCCTGCGAAAAATCGTCTATTTTCTTTGGTTTGTAGACGTTTGGCTTTTGCACTTTGTTATCTGTTTCGCTTTTCACACATCGAACAACTGTAATGACTCCAACATGTAAGATTGTTGCTACTTTGCGATAAATAACGGTCGTAGTTTCTTTCTGTTGTTTCAATTGATTACATTTAACAAAATAATCATAGAAATATCGAATATATTCAAATTTGGTTGGGTCAATTTAAGCGCGACTTTTTCTTGATGCCATTATGAATTACGTTTACATAGAACTGTATAGATACTCTTTAAATATTTTAAAATAAGCTAACCTCTCCGAGTTATTGGCAGCTATCATTCATGCCTTAATTGAGTAATAATCAATAATAAATATTGTGCTAAAGAGAGCATGACTCATTAATCGCCTATATAGACGACACAGCTTACAGCATATATTGTTATGCATGGTTTGTTTTAATTATTCTTGCCATAATTAAAACCTTAAACGTAGTTTACTTTTTAACAAAATATACTGAATTATTTATATTTATCCTCACCTCCCTTTAAAAAGCCATGTTTAATGGTTTGCCCTTTCTAATAAGTTCTAAAGTTGTATGGTTATAGTTTGTATTAGTAAAATCACTCAACGGTTAAGGTGCGACTCCCTGTTGACACAAACACATTGCCAATTAATAGACTTCTATTATTCAAAGACAGCAAACATGTAGATTTCTACTATTCAAAGACAGCAAACATGTAGACTTCTACTATTCAAAGACAAAGGAACTGAGTGGTCTTCAAAAACACCCGACGATTCTGGCATAAAAATGGGGAAAAATATCAAGAAAATCGTTTTTATTGCATATCTTTTACAATCTTTAATATTTTTATTTCATATTTTGCGTATACCCCTACTTTTTCGTTTAAAATTTGCAATACACAAAAAAAATTGCATTGCATTTGCCATTTCTGAATAATAAACCCTCAAACTGTTTCTAGCGAGATTCCTACTACATTAGTGTTCCATTTTCGAATTGGCCATATAAATCAGAAGCTAAGTTTTGTAGGTTCACTAAAACCGATTGGTTTTTAAAGACAACCAAATAAAAGTGTTGTGAAACACTCGTTCTCTCCTGACTGTAAAGATATGTGGTTTGAAGCATTATTTATATACCGGATTCATTCCCAATCAATCAATACGACTTTTTCGAGAAGCAATTTTGTTAATACGAAACCTGACAGCATTGGCTGAAAATTTTGTTAACGCTGCAATATTCTCGTTATTCCAGAAGCAAGGATATAATCACCTAAATTGAGCCTCTTCAACCTTCTGGAATAAGTGTTTCGGGCAAAATAGTGCTAGATCGAAAATGTGTTATGTTGTTACTCAATATGTTATTTTCGTATCAAAAATTACATGTATTGATGTTATATTTAAAAAAAAGAATAAATCAATTTACCTAAACGTTAATATATAAATCAATTTACCTAAACGTTTTTATTGTATTGATGTACAAACATATGTCAAAGCTTTCATGGTTTAGTTATATCATTAAAGCAATTAAACCAACCATAATGAGATGAGAACTTATTTCTATACACACGTACATGTATCTACATATTTTTGTTGAGTTGTATACAATTTATGGAGCCAATAAAGCCCATTTGACACTTATTTGACTCTGTTTTATACTTTTTTTTTTTTAAGTGACATCGACTATGTCATCCGTAGTTCAACTATAAAATGCGTAATTGGGTAAGCCCATTTGTGAAAAGAAGCCTTCAAGTACATGTATATAAGGACTCATATGACTGCATCTATTTTAAGACTAATTGCATTCAATATTCGAGAAAGTGCTGTTGGCCCACTGACAACATAATGCAATCATAAAATGCTGTGGAAAGTTTTCTGGAAAGTAAAAGAACCTTGGAAGAATCACAAGATGTTTGCTTTAGGAATGAGGAATTTAAGAATCAATTAATGTACGTTTGTATTTAATCATATTCACGTGAAATAATTGTGAGCTGAATTTATGTTTACTATGATAAATGAGTTCAAATAAATATTGCAATTGTTTTATATAAGCATTACATTAATTACCATGACTTTTATATAAATTGCATTGCAAATAAATGTACTCGTGTATGGTTCATTCTGAATTATATCAGAAGAACATAATTGCATCATTCCGTTATGTATATGTTTGGCCATAACGAGTCCAATATCATTAATTAATCATTATGTATGTATCAAGCTATTCTAGAACCGTGATCAAGGGATGTCACGTATAAAACCCACTCAACTTTGGAGCAAATAGATTTCGTAAATTTTGCTTATAGTGCGGAATAAGAGAACATTTCCAGAAAGATATAGTAGGCATATATACTAGAACGTGATCATCTGGAACATTCACAATCTGATGCAATATAAACGTCACCACCTTTATGCAAATCGTATAAAAGGATACCCACTTGCAATCCATCTTCAGTGAAACTAGAACACCAAACCAAAACCATGATCTTGCATCCTGGAATACACTAACAAGTTTGTTCTCAGGACAAACACAGATCTCATCGTAAAAATAGACCCCTTCGATTTGAGGCACTCAAAAGTGATGAAGCATTAAGATGTTTTGACATCTTTTTGTGAAGAATCACACGGTTCCATGGGACGGATGTTTCACTCAATCTTCGACGCAATCGTTTTGTCCTTAAAAAGACGGACGCAAAGTCGGGATTCATCCGGCCCTGGGGCCACCCTGGGAATTTCCGTTGACAACAGTTTTAAAATATGATTTAGACTGTTGCAATGCGTTTTTCCTTGGGTTCGATTTTATCAACGTTGTTGTCATTGAGTGAATAAAAAATGGGTGTGTAAAAGGCGATGACGGATGTGATATTAAAGGTGAGGTATATATTCATATTCATAACAATTGCAGCTTATAAACTTGTCTTATTTTGCAAGATAATTGAATAAGGTGTATGATATCTTAACTTTTTCGGAATTACAATTTTTCAACAGCAATCAAATTAATCAACTTTGTATTTAGCTAGTTTATGGCTATCTGATATAAAAGAGAATAAATTAAATATGTTTTAGTAGCTCGGTATGAGTTCTGTATGAGTTCTGTATGAGTGCATTTCGATTATATAAGTGCACGTATAAGACTTTCTACGTGGTATCAGGACAACTGGTATCAGGACAACTCACCCAAAAACCAACTCACCCAATAAAACATTAGTCAACTCATCCAAATTATTGGATAACTCACCCAAGTTTTTGGTCAACTCACCCAAGTTTTTTGGACGACTCACCCAAATTTTTGGACAACTCACCCAGTTATTTTTTTCACATCATAAGACAAAATATCACGTTTTTTCTCATTCAATTGGCACTGATATCCATAAATATTCGAATATCAATATAGATTTTTCTGCAGCATTCGAGATTACAGCGATATTATATTTTCTTAAATTAGAGGAACGTATGCGCACTTGCCTGGAGGTGTAATGTGCATAATATAAATATCAAATCCATTGTTTTGGTTTACTAAATGACTTTAAAGCATAGCTTTGATAATTAAAATTGTATATCTAAACGAAAAATAAGTTTAAGAGGTATTCTCTTAATTGTTAAAACTTGGGTGAGTTGTCCAAAAACTTGGGTGAGTTGACCAAAAACTTGGGTGAGTTGACAAATCTATTTGGGTGAGTTGGTCACAACTTGGGTGAGTTGGTTTTTGGGTGAGTTGGTTTTTGGGTGAGTTGTCCGACATCCTTTCTACGTATGTTATTTGTGGACAGGACGTATAATTGAAAATAAACAAAGATCAATTTTAATTGTTTATTTTAATAATTGACTTTTTTAAAATCCCTAGTCATCAGTCATAACGTTTTAATCTTAAAACTTCACTTGACAATAAAAAGGCGCTCGTCCCTATTTACACAAAACGTTCCCTCCACATTATTTGCGATTTTTCTATGCGAAGATAAGATGGTTTTGTATTGTATATGCTTAATATAAATGAGTCATTAGTGAACCGCGTTTCGACTTTCTTATATATTACACCTCTGATTTTTTTTCTTCTTCTGAACCTACCCCTGCTTAAGTTCCCTAAAACCCGTAAATGGCTAGAATCAAGTCCTCTCATATCGTAATAAATTGAAATGAAGCTATTAAAGCAAATTAAAAATTTTAGAAAGCCACAAATGTTGAAATTCGGGAGCTTTTTTAAAAGAAAATTATGTCAATTATTCATCTAATTACGTTTTTGTCTTTCTGTCACTCAACCTATGAGCAAAATGTATCTTAATTTCTTATAATTTGTAATAGTTTTAATATTCTATTTTTATGAAGACGCAACATAACGACACATTACTGGTATGCTAAGTTAATGTCATTTGTTAATCTTAAATGAACCAGCAGCAGCTGCAAGACGACACCGGCCTCCAAGATCGCGAGATGGCATCCTTGATGTTGAACAGGGACCAGTGGCGGATCCAGGCAGGTCAATGTTTCCAACATCGACCTAGGTAGGTAGGTAAATGAACCATACGATTGACAGGCAAAACACTTTATAAGATCAACACACTAATGACTAATTGATTGCTCTTACACAAATGCATGGAAATGAAAAAAAACATCTATCTGCCATAAGTCCGAGTACAAACGTATGACTTTATTCGCTAAATCTATCAAGCACCATTGTATTATTGACAAATACGCTGTATCAAAGAAGCTCATCGGGATTTACTAGCTAAATAAACATATTATTATTATTATTATTATTAT
>LQRL01005668.1:0-20270 GCA_001703475.1 Hydroides elegans
TTTATGTTCAACCAGCAAATCGAGTCCTTAAGATGGTAATATATATATTATATATGTATCTTTCATTTGAGCCTTTTATGATTTTCACCTGGCCTTAAAATGTGCTGTTCTTAAGGTGGCATTCAAATGATGACAAAATCCTCTAGAATAATGGTTTGTGTCCCTAAGTAATCGAAATTGACGATAATCCCCCTCAAATAAAAAACTTATGCTTCTGATGATAAGTGTTGCTAACCTCTCGTTGAGGTCGCATTCGTAAATAAACGAAACCAGAAAATCAAAGAAAAAATCAATTAGAACATTGAACAACGAACGATCGTCAGTGGACTAACCACGTAAAAGAATTTACTGTCTAGGCAAGATATGGAACAATTACGCGAAGAACAACATAACTTAACCTGGCAGTCAATAATATATAAAGGCTACAAAGTTACAATGCAACTTATTATTAACGCAAGCATAGTTAGGTTACCAACAAAAGCAAATTTTGAAAAAGGCAGGGTATCAATCGCTCAAAGCACGCAATGTCAATCACGCGAAACTATACACAACGTATTGAATTGCGAACATAAACCAGACAAGATTAAATGGCGTCATGAAAAATAATTTACACTTTCATTAATTTAGCAAAATAGCTTGCTTATCACGAAAAATCAACGAAAAACTTTGCGAATCCACAAGGTCACAGGGTTAATGGAAAACTGCTCCGATGTACCATGATAATATTGCCCCTTAGATTTGTGCCTCCCGGCAATAATGTCATCGATTAAAGGTCATGAGATTCTTACCCCCTCCTTGAGATTATTGCCCCCTGTGAATAAATTGTTATATATATTATTCAATTATTATTTTGTCTATAGTTATGTTTGAAATGCAATGTATATTAACTTAAAATAGAAATAGATCATTTATGAGAAACATAGGTTTTAAAAAGTAAGGCGACATAAGGTTATATTGTGATTTCAAAACTAGCCATTCTTGGTTCATTTAGCATTTATAGTTCAAAAGAAGAACAAGTTTGGTATAGCCAGCCATACTCAAACCCAATAATGAAATGCATATGTTCGAAAAATAATTACTACTAGTGTCAATTTCAGTAAGTTGTTTGATTTGATTAAGTTTTGATTTGATAAAAAATTATCAGGGTCATGCGGTGTTAACTAGATTTTGTTTTGTCAATAATCTTAGTCGTACGTGTCCTTGATGTATGTATCACAATTAACCTGTCAATTTGTTTGTTATATTATGCAAATAAACATATACTCATTTAAACTAACGACCTTTGATCTATGGAAACTTTAATGCTTCATTTGTGCTCGAAACAATGATGCAATCTTGGAAATATGATCATTATTTTGTCAGAAACATATATATCATAAGGCTGCAAATGATATGTTTCCTTGATATATTGATATTTGTAATTTCATTTTTTATTCAGTTTATATGTTTAGAAATAATAATATAAAATTGGTTACCATATGTGAGCAAGATATTTCATTAGTTATATGTTCGTTGTTTGTTAAAACTCTATGATTTTATTTGCTTTAAATGTTGCATACCTTTCGATTTTATATTACAAAAATGAATCAATCAAAATGTATTCAACCAAAACATTGTATAAGATATAGCAATGCTATTTTAAATGTATACTTTGTGCATTATTGTAATATAATTAATTCGTTATGGCCTTGCAAATTTGTTTCAGAATAGTTATTTATACTTTTAACAGATAAAACAGAATCATCATCAATACAAAACTCCGAAGAAGTAAATCGCAGGTGAGGATATTTTAAACATTTCCTGAGCTTTTCTGCAGATATCAGGTTTATGAATTATTTAAGATATACACGTTTTATGTTAACACTTAAAAAGATGATTACTTATAGAAATGACGTTGGATGTTTATAAATTATGAATATATCACACGATACTTATGGTTTAAGGGCAAACAAATTGACATGAAATCACATGCCATAAACATGAAAGGAAACATGTATGGCATACTATTTGCTAGATTTCCAAGAGCATGAAGACCATAAATTTATATAAAAACTAATTAACAGGTTATCATATATGTTGAATATTTATGTTTTAACGTTCATAAATATAAGGATAAACTTATGTAGTTATGAAGCTGGTTTATTGTAATTAATTAAATTACGTTAGTTCGATCAATATTCAAAATGTGTTTTAAATGAACAGTATTTATCTGCATTTTGTTAGTTGATAACAAATAGCAATAAAGTTAAGGTCAAGCTAATTATAACACATACATTTCATTCAGGTTACACACAGGACTCGAAATGAGTGACGATTCAAAACCCGTTGATTTAAAAGAGCTGAAACTACAATTTAACAAAGCTAACAGACTCCAGAAAAGAGCACGTATGAGGTCAGTGCAGGGGAAAGACGCCTATCGTGATAAAAGGGAAGAGCCCCTTGATGAAATCGCGACATACACAAAAGCTGAACAAGATATTGTCAATGTAGTAGAGCAGGGTGATATTGCTAATGTAACTGTCGTTTTTGCTTCGACAACTCAGGAGGTATCAGGTCCTGTGTTGGCGGATTTAGTTGAAAATGCAGCATATAATGACGATTATGATATGCTTTGCGCCCTGTTAAAACATTATCAAAGTCTCCTTAAATCTAATACAAAGAATATTGAACTGGATAATCTTTATGGTTGTCTCGATGAATGTGTTCACAAGAATAAACCTCTAATGACGTACGCGCTGGTAAATGCTCTATATGACTCCATAGGCGCCTCTAAGGATATAATATTTGAAAACCTTTTGATTGCAAGCATAAGCCGGGTTTGTCACCTCTCGGTTATTCACGATATAGCCAGACTCTGGAAGCACGCCTTTTCTATATCAAATGCAAATTATGTTGATGAATACACCAGAATATTAAAAAGAATCAGAAACGATTTTAAAACTGACAATGGTATATATGTTTATACGATTTTGAACTTGGAGCTCTTGGAAATTAATGAGAACTTAGGAATGCAAATTTCTCATGCGATATCACCTGCAGTCGATAAAATATCAAAAGCGGTTAAAACATGCAATGGGCCTGAGTTTGATAGAATCAGAGTGATGGTTCATCGGTTTATGGTTCAACTTTGTGACTCGATACAAGCATGCGAGCCTGTCTTACAATGCAGTGCAAATCTGGTAGGTAGCGCCAGAGAACACACACGGATCTTTAATCCGGACGAATTCGATTATGAATTAGTTTTCCATGATCTCGCAAAATTATTTAAGTGTATTAGGTTTGAAAATGCTTTTTTCTACCGACTGCTAGGATCGTATGCACATTTATCAAAAACAATACAGAGTTGGCTATTTGATTTTAAAGGACATTGCTATCTGAACCCAGATCAATTTAAAGATAGTCTTAATAAACATATTAAAAATATATTGAAGAAAGCCAAATCCTCCCTTCGAAATCCTTTCAAAGACACATGTGTAGGCAACAAATTATGTGAAAATGACCGTCTTTCTATTGAACCCTTTGGTTGTTTAACAGAGAAGATGAAATTTTCTTGTATAACGCTTTGTTATTATGGTGATGGTGATTCTAAAAGGAAAGATCTTGCTATAAGTATTGATCTGATTCCTGCGTTTGAGTCTGATATTGAGATATCAATGCCGATACACTGCTTTCTAAGGAATGATGAAATGCTCAAAAAGTCGCACATAATTGCATACGGCAATCCTATTGGATTTCAATTCGGATTCTCATGGTATGAAAATCAATTCATGAATGCATTGCCTTCTAACATGAAAGATGGATACCGATTAGCTAAAGGTGTTCGGAGTATCTTACGTTTATACAAAGACACCGACAATATTTTGGAAAGATTAAAGGCCGAATGTGCTGCTGAACGAATCACTTCATATATGTTGAAAACTGTTGTTCTCTTCATGACATCTGAAGGTATAGATATGGAGGATTTGTCAATGAAACCGCGTGAATGGGCAACTATGATCTATAAACAATTGCTCAACTATCTCAAAAAGGACAAACGAATTCCGCATTTTTTCTTAAATGAGTCTAATAGAGAAGATGGAGAATGTATCAGATCGAATCGAATCGCAAACACTTACGAGAGCGTGAACGGATAGACATGATTGAAGTTATCAATGAAATCATCTGTGCCCTCACAATGGTAAGGTCAAACACAAAACAGCGTGATTTATTCAATTTATTTTCTAAATATGTGTGAGAAGCAAATTAACTTTGCCTATATATTTTCATTATCGTCAGTTAACCTTCATATGTACAGACGGGTCATGTTAGGTTATTCTTATATACATCGGGATAGGAAGTAAAGCGAGCATGATAATGAAGACATTCACTCGTGTCAGTCTGTTTGATATTCATTAATATTAATCGAATCGCAATTCCATATTGTTATGGTAAATAATCATATGCTGATGATTTTATCAAATTTATGATCAGCTAGTTAGATGAGTAGGTTAGACCAGTAGATAACAAACAAAGAATACTTATAAGTGGTGATACCGGCAATAATAACAGTAACAGCAGTAATAGCAATAACTAATTAAAACTTTGACAAAGCATGTCTTTATAGTTTACATTCTATGCTTGAAATTGCATTACTTTCATTTTATTTTATGTATTAGAATTCGAACAAGGGGTCAGGTATATTGGCGCAGCTTGCGAGAGCTGTCAGCATCACAGAGGTGAAAGAGGTAACTGTATCACCCGAGCTCTGGTCATTGCGTCTCATCGACGACCATCTTTGGCGCTGTGGACAGGGCGGCATCAGTGTGTTTGACTTTGCACTTAACCACCTGCGTGATATGAAGCCTTATAAAATTGAATGTGTATATGGTGCGGCGGATGTTGGTGATTGCGCTGTGGTCGCCGCACATAATGGTTTATTTTTGATAACTTATGCAGGTGTGCTCATCAAGAGATGTTTACAGACGTTCTTAAGGGAATTTTAAAGGGGATCTTTTATAGGCAATTTAATGATACATTTTATAGTCTATGCAAAACCCAAAGAACAGGGGCAAGGCGAACACATGTATTTATTCACTTATTAATATGTGTGTTAATAATAAATGTCCAGGTACCCATTTGGTATTCCGCTAACTATTCTTTTAAGAACTAAGTTAATCTAGATATGACACGACTTTTATAGTTTAAGCACTGCTGTGAATCATTATATTGACTTCAACCACTTTACATGTTTAGAAATACGTTTTGATAATATTTTATAGGCGAGAAAGTGAAGACAATAACCAGTGATTGGCATGATGACGTCTTTGAGTATAATGGGCTCGTATATGCCGCTCCCAATGATGATCCCGCAATTCACGTTTACGAAACAAAAACATGGGACCGGATTCGCACCATCAAGGCATGTATGAGTAATGGTTATCATGGCATCCACACATTGCGAGTCATCGACAACAGTATAACACTTGCATGTTATAACAAGGACTTAATTCATGTGCTGGATGACAAAGGTGCACTACATCAGACACCCGGTAAGAGCGGTGAAGCAGCAGGAGAGTTTGATGGACCGTACATTTGTAGCGTCGAGAGTGATGGCAGCATGCTTGTCGCTGATGTACACAACGGTCGCCTCCAGGTCTTCCATGACGGCAAGTGGCGCATGCTACCGCTGCAGCCACAACAATCCAATCCAATGAGCGCCGTCGTCACTCAACACGCGCTCTATGTCATTACTTATAGAAATAAATTGATAATGTATAAAATCAATTAATATAATAAATAGCTTGTCATTTTTTATATACATGCCGTCTTTATAACAAGACATTTTACGAGTGAGATGTAATATATTAAGTAATCAATTTGTTTATGTAATTATTTTGACATTGCTGCTGCCAGTAAGTTTATATATCCATGCAGTGACAGCCGTGTGTAACAAAAGGCACACATGTAATTTAACAAATGCGTGCATCTTAAGGCAATCATTAGTTATAATGCTATAAAACATGCACCAATGATAAAACACCTTACAATGTTTCATATAAAATAAACAAACAACATACAATACTCATTCATGCATCTTTTTTTTTCTAGTTGTAAATATTTAAGCGCAAAAATGTACCGGTGACAATTTTGTTATGAACAGAAATTCAATGTGATTCTGTATAGAACTATAATTTTTGCATTTCTCCAAATACAAACATTTGTACCAGGCTCTATATGCCATGATCGAAATACCTTAAGCAAATGTATCGGATCTTTACCTTGCCAAGCAAATGTTGACCATTAGAATCTATCTCTCTGTATAATCAAGTAAATGTGACATCGTGCTCGTATTAGAGTGTATAAGTGATTAATGTTAAACTTATTCTTTTTTTTATATATTTCGAAGGTTCATTCTTTAAGAAATTTTTTTTTTTCATCATACTTTAAAAAAAAAATTATTGTCCATAAAAATCATTACTGAATCATTACTGAATCTGAATCTGAGTTTTAAGGGGAAATAAACAAAATATGGCAGGAGAAATGGATATAAAGAATGAGTTTATATGCTTCATTAAATACATATTATACAGTATCTTATCAATAATGTCAAAAAAATAATAATCAATAAGTCAAAGCATCGTTAAAAACATGACCATATTACGACATTTGTTAACATTTATAGGTTTTAGGGCGCTATACGTTGTTCGGTTCAAATTGAAAGTTGGTCAAGGGTACGTTTGCCCTCCACTCTGAATGTTCAGCATATGAAAGCTAAAAAATACAGAAATAATGTATCAGAAATTGAGTATCGAGGGCGAATGCACCCTTGACCAAAACGAACACAAATTGTGATAGGAAATCAGGAAACGCTAAAAATATTAAATGAGCAAAAACCTGGACTCCATCCAAATAATTTACTCCCAATTTATTTTATTGTGATAGTTGACGATGAATCCATGTTCAAATTGATTTATTGTAAATAGACATAACTATTATTGTGTTCAAATGACGATAAATCCAAGATTTATGCAACATGGTATCCAAATAAATTGCATTTAGGGTGGGTCCTGAAGTCATTAGTTTTCTAAGATAGAAAAGAAAAGGGAATCATTTTTTTTCTCAAACAAGGTGATATAATTTCATTTCATAAAATGAAATTTATTCCGTATTTGAAAATATTTCATTTTTCGTCACCGATTATGGGCGATGGTTCGCATAGTCCTTTTATCATGAATGTATCATTTATGTAGACTCTATGACACATTGTGTTTGAAACTTAATTCTCGACCGTTGAAATACCCATATTGACAATAAAATCATTTCAACGAATAAATCGCACTCTTATCAAAAACGTAGTAATCGGTGCATGTAAGATTACATTTTTTCTCAATATATGATATCAACGAATAATATACAGGCTTCATAAACTGAATTTTCAGTACATTAGTCCCTACCATCCTGTTTATACTGATACTGATCTGCATTGGACGAAGCTAATCGCAAATGACACTTGATTGCTGGTTAATCCGAGCGCATACGACTCTACCCTGAAGCTACAACAGTCAGGTACAACATTCGTTCTCAATGCCCATCCTAATTTAAGGTGCAATTAACAAAGTCATGTGGCAAAAAGATTAATAAATCAGAGAAAAGAATGCAATAATTATTTTATCGTTTCTAGAGAAAATACGATAAACCAAATGAATTCTGTCAGCTGTACCGCTTGCCATTCCTCCTCTCAAGCAAAGAATCTTTACGCAAAATTGAAATGGCGTTTTTTTATGTAAATATCAACATTTTTGGCTTTTTATTATCTATAAAATTGGTCATGAACCGAATCTCTAGCAACCATCAAGTCAGATTCAAAACAGGAACCTTTAGACTAGCAGATGAATGCTCTTCCACTAATTGCAACGCTTTCTTCAATGTTGATATGACGTTGCCATTTAAAATATAATGCGTAAGTAATTTTACCCAGGCGTAAATTCAACGTAAGGTCGCATAACGTCAACCGTTTTTAAAAAATAAAAATGCCTTCATCTTCAGATCTATTTGTATCGCGTCAAAGTTTTTACATCATCTTTAGAAACTTATGATACGTGATTATTCATGCTCTTATATTTTTATTCATATCTATCATGATTTCAAATTGGCCTGATTAATCAAATTAAATACAGATTTGATAATCAAAAAGCGGAAAAAGTTAAACGCCGGTAGGCTCTAATATATGAGAAAATACATACAAATAAAGGAAACAATATGCTATAACCGCTGTAGCCACAAGGATTAATACCAGTGGGTGACGTCGTCACTCAACATGCACTCTGTGTCGCTACTTATGAAAGAAAATTGATAATGTATAAAATCAATAAATAGAATTAATGGATTTTCGTAATGCATTTTATAAGACAAACCTTTTTTACTAGTGAGGGGTCAACATCTAAAGTTTTTTCCCGATTTTTTGATAGCATTATTTTGACATTGCTGCTGCCATGAATTTTATGTATCCCTGCAGCCACAAGAGTTGTTATTTAACTTATGCTTGTAATTTAAGTAAAAATCTCGGTGGTATTCATAAATTATGTACTATCTAACCAACCATAAGGTATAATGTAACTACCTAATGTAACTAACTAAGTGATGAAAAGCATAACATGTTTCATATGAACAAAAAGTAATGTAAAATAATAATTTATAATTCACATTTTCAAATTGTAAATATTGAAGCGCGAAAGTTTTTCTGCGATTTTCATCCCGTTTTCTTAGGTCTAAACTCAGATTTTTGTTCTCATAAGGTTATTTTATTTGAAATCTCGACACTCAGGAAGAGATATGGTCAATGGCATGACAATATATCATGTCAATTAATTTAATTTCCTTTGTGGGTTATTTTAATTTGCCTAAATGAAAATTTAACGAATCCGTTTTTTTTTCTTCATTTAAATGTAGTGTATTTGATTTATTATAGAATCATGGTCGCGATTTCAATATGTTTGACATTTAGCAATCAAACTTATAGAATCGTTATAGTTTGTTTTCGCCGAAATATTCAAAATCAGAATCTATATCGTCCCCCAGTACTCTATTGATCGATGTACACAGGGGCGTGACACATAGACTCTATTTAGCAAACTTACATGTGCATGGATATTCCTTATTTCGTTACCATACAAATGACAATTAGCTATTATTTATAGTGAATCGTTGAACTCTTGTCAAAGAGAATAAGAGTCTCGGGTTTCAAATCATCACTATTTCAAAAGGATAAAAGACAAATTTGCTATTACGTTAAGTACCTTTAAAATATTTTGGAAGCCAAGAATAATGGCAGTGATACATGATTAGAATTTAACGACCCTGTCTTGTTGTGGACACTTTGTCCTTTCCACTTCGGTCCCGATCGGACACCTCGGCCCTTTTTTGAAAATACGTCTGGCCCCTCTCCAAAACTCGTTAAAAACACTTCGGCTCTTTCCTAATGACGCCCCTATTTTGTCCACGCCTACCACTTGTCCCTGCGCAGAAGAAAAACTACTGAAAATAAATAAGAATGATCTTGTTTTTACCAATTGTTATATTTTACATATTGTTATATTTTATCTTTTGAATGCCAATTCTCATCCGTTTTGATAGGATAAATTAATTTCAACAAGAGCCGAAGTGAAAAGGGCCGGAAAGGCGTCTTTTACAAAGGGCCGAGGAGTCTTTTCTCGAGGGACCAAAGTGTGTTGACAAGGGGCAAAGTTTTTTTTCGAAAGGGACCGAAGTGATTTGGCCCGAAGTGGTAGCGATCGACGTGTCCTAACTACACTCGGTCTACCCCTTAGTGTTTCGTGTATGTACCTAGGCACCTGACACCAAAACCATTTGAACTAATTCTGCAAAAGCAGGAGGCTGTCCAGATTTCGTGAAAACGAACTTTATATCCCAAATCAAAATGGCATGCTCTATTTTTCATGATCCAAATATCTTGAGCAAATATATAGGAACTTTTTCTTGCCAAGCAAATGGTAAACATTATAATTCCTTACTCTTTATGATCATGTACATGTGACAGCGTACTTGTATTACAGTGTACATTTTTCTTACCACAGAACTGCCTTTATAGAAAATACATACATGTACATAAAACAAGGCACGGCATAAAAGCTAGAATTCTAAAATGTTGTGGTTATTAATGATAATAGCTGTGACACATTGTGTCCAAAATTGTGACCGTTGCAAAAACCTCAAGTGACAATGAAATCATGTTATGAAAATTATCGTCCCCTAATCATAAACAAAGTTATCGGTGCTTGCTACATTACAGCATTTCGCAATATCTGATACCAATCACCAAAGTACCATAAACATAATATCAGTGCACTAGTACATGTCTTGCTGTGTATTCGGGCACTGATCTTTTATGTATCTAGTTAATCGCAAATTTCACTAAGTCATATAAGTAGGAAACACATTTGGTTCTCACTCTCCTTCTTAAGTTTTGAAGCAAGTTACAGGACCGAGAATTTGAAAAAAAAGTAAAACTGATGTATTAGATGGTCTTCAATGTAGAATTCTAAAAAAGATCAGCCAACTTTACGGTCGAAGGTCGAAGGCACTCTAATAAAGGACTCTAAAGAAAGCTTTGCATGTGTCGTGGTCCTTTTTGATAATGCTGTCCAGAGATGGGTCAGATATAGCGGGTAGTGGACTACCCGGTAATTCATTGTGTACCCTAACAGTTTTTTTTTGGGGGGGGGGGTGCCAACAAATTACAGTTAAAGTTTTTTCATTAAAAAAATAAACGTAATATGTTATATTTTATAAAAAATAGCAGCTAATACGGAGTAAAAAAACATTTTTGGAGATGATTCTAAATAACTTCTCCATTACCTTGGTTGTTTTGGACATTAGAAACATCTCAATGATATGGTTTTAAGGAAACTACTTGACATTCTTGTGTGTCCTCGATGCGACGCCATATTTACATCATTGATATTTGAAATGCTCGACGGCCACACTCTTTTAGCTTGTACTTTGGTTCCACTAGAAGTAAAGCGGCTCTCGATCTAGGATTTCGACAAGGTTCAAAGAACGAATAGAACTCACGCAGAAATTGTGGTCGTTACAATATAATGATTTATACACGAGCAAGGCAATCTAACATTCGATACGCTCTTGAATCATACGACAATGCAATGACTTTGAAACAGATGTGATATGGCCATGTGCTCTGGTTCTTGAAATTAATTGTGATGCTGCATTTAATACTCTTTGCAATTCGAAGGCTCCTTTGCATTTACACCATATAAAAGAATATTTCAATAATCTTATCTAGACGCAATAAAATACTGAACTAATTTCTTTGATCCAGATGTTAACGAATTCGAAATAAGATTTGTAAGCTTCAATAGCAACGTTTACATAAAGATTTGATGTTTCTGACATATTGTGTTCACTGTCCATGGTGACACATAAATTGACTGCACACTCGCTATTCTGGATGTTTTCACTACCACGTTGGATCATGGTATCACGTTAATTCGTAGATCAATGGGCCGTGAAAAAGCACTATAGAAAAGTCACATATTTTATACATGCATAGATGTATAACTATAATTTCAAATTGTTCGTCTTTTGACAATTGTGCAACAAATACCCTCAAACATGCGTACGCTTTTCAGAAGTACAATTCAGATCCTGACTCTTTTTCTGTTTCATTTGTTTAAAACACTACCGAAACGCTGTAAATTGCATAGAAAAGTTTTTATGTTACAATGTCAGGTCATACAAAAGCAAGAAACTTAGCTCAATAAGAGATAATCCAATTTCGAAAACACTTTGTCATTTGGTTACGTATAAACGTTGATAATGTCGGAGGGAGATTTAGCCATGCTATGCACGTTCATTAAATGTAATGATGGCAACGACCAAATTTATCATGCGCCCCGATTCCTGTATCAAGTTTGAGCTGTGTGTTTTGAATCATAATTTGCTATAGCTCACATAAGTCCGATAATCCACTGTTTCGTATGATACGGTTGTTTTCACTCAAGAGATACGATATATTATGTCTAACTGCCAATTATATTATGTCTAACTGATCAATAATCAGGAAATTATATAACTTTGTAAATTGACGGCTTATAAGATTACAATGTTCAAACCGACATGTAGATTTCGTGGCAATCCAAGTATTTCATCAAGTCATAAAATAACAATTATGTTAATTATATACTTCATCTTAAACTTTAGCATATTGTATATGAACAGGCAACAAATTTGTGTAATTGCACAGTAAAACTAGTCAATAAATGAATATGAACACCCCTGTACATGTTTAGTTAGAAAGCGTTGAAAATTAACAATTACGAGTCAAGAAGAGCAATCGAGAAAATGCATACGATTTCAGACTTCCCCTTCCAAAAGCAAGAAAAACACAGCCAACAATGCAATTAATTAAACATTACAAACGTTGCAAAATGCACATTCAAATAAATATTTGTTTTTCTCTGTAGATTTCTATGATTACCAGATAACAATTAAGTGCAAAGTCATTGTACTTGATTGGTTGAATGTTAGAGTATCACTCGATGCATTATATTGAAGCCTCATGATGTTACAAAACAGTCTATAGAGTGCACTCAGAGATAAGATAAAGACTGCAATTTATGGATTTCGTATATGATATAGCTAGCAATGTATTATAACAGGTGATCCAGAGTATAAACTAAATGTTATATCAACAAATTTCGTTTGCCCTGAGATTGTTTTTGGATATAAACAACATCAATGTGTAGTTGTCTTTTAGCATTCAAACTTCATTTATATGTTTTATCAGACTCATTAATAAATTGAAATACAGTTTTTAATAAGGTAAATAGTTTTTTTTAAATATGTTATGCAAATTGATTCAAATATAATACACTTGAATATTTATACGGGTTTATACATATTGAAATGCATATCAGATGTGACGAAATATTTGTCTATAATCTATTATTCTAGTATCTTTTGTTTTAACGTTGGTAAAATATTTAATATTTGGTCACGTCGGGTTGTTTATGTACTATCAAGGGTCAAGGGTCAAGTTGTGACTTTTGCTATGTTCAATTTCCTTTAGGACAGCATTTGACATGTGTGTCTTTCATAACAACACATTTTGAATATTTGTTTATTTTTATATTTATACTAGCATTAGACATTATGTAAATGTAGATAAGGGGAAGCTCATAAAAAACTGAAAAAGTCGCATAAAAACTGCATCGATTCAATTGTAAAACATCATTAAATTGTCGTAAAGGGCTTTTTTAATATCAAATAAAATACGAACAATTTTATTGGATTATCTTTCAATCAAAATTGTTACTATACATTTTCCTTGTTTTTCATTGTTTTAGATAGCTCTCAACTTCCCAAAATGGATAGCTATTCAGGAGATTTTTCTGCATTGAACATGCAGGGCGATATGTCCCAGCGAAATACAGGAAATGCAAGGCCTTCCCGGGGGGAGGCTGCTGTTCAAAATATTGAAATCAGAAATACAAATGCAATGTATGGGATACGCATGCTACTTTTTATTGGAATGTATGTCGACATTCTTAGAGAATTGTTAGTGGTTGCTATTATATTATGGTTCATGGTCAACAAGATAACTTCCATCAAAGGTAGGCATTGAACACATATTTCTAAGTTGTTTATATGAATTGCCTCTTATATACGAAACAGAAGTTTTATTTGAAAAGAGTATTTGTTCTAGAAATCAAAAATACTTCTTGCTTGGAAATAATCAATAGTTTATTCGATAAAAACCATATTCATTTGAATACGAAAACATAATTTATTTGAATACGAAAACTCAAAACTCTAGAACAGTATGTCTGCATGTCAAAACATAATGAACTTGCGTTTTGCTTTAACCATATAAAAATGAATTGCCTTATTAAGTATTTTTGTTGCAAGTATTGAATGATATTTGCACTGTCATGCAATTAACTTTAATTGAATTAATCATATCATTAAGTGGGGCCCGAAATATTGGAAATAGGTTTTACTAGTTATATATTTTGAACATTTTAAATGAATGAAGATACATTTGGTAGCACATATTTGACTTGCTTGCAATGCAGTAATATTTGTTTCTATTCAATCATTAGGTGATCATTCATTTTGCGTAAAATAACGTTGTTCTCCAAACCTGAACATCAACTTCCAAACTTTGTAATAATAATATAAGATAGATCAAATTTTGATGGTTTACTTCTTTTCAAATTGCATATTGAGCATATGACGTAGTTTATAATTGTTGTTGTTTGAATATACGGGCACAAGGCTCGCGGAGGGACACTCGAACATTGATAGAGACTCTAACGGGGATCGAAATAACTATTTAAAATTTAGTCAAACATGTCGTTAAATTTATATTATAAGTCGATAATTTCTGATAACGGAAAAGTGCTTCTTAATTTTGAACCACGTTAGCTTCAATGTTTATTGACAAACACATTTGCAGGTGAATCCACCATAAAATCACATGAAACTGAAAGTCAATCATTATTCAAACAAGGCTGCCACAAGAATCTGAAAAACACAAGGTAATGATGTTTTCAAGCTAAAACATTAACTAAACTATAGTTTGATACATTGTATAAACATTTATTGATTGACGCTTAATAAAAATAAAATTGACAATTTGATATGATTGAAAATAAAATGATATCGCAATATAAGTCTTTCTAAGGAGCTTATCTGAATATCGTTACATTATTTGAATATATTATTATCACAATTGGTACGCGTTGATTTTTTTCTGGATATATAATTCTAAAAAAATGTTTTAGTGCCAACAAATGTACTCACACGGACCTGGAAGTGATTATTACAAGCGATAAACGGCAAAATATTTATGGAGTAATTGTATTCAACATTCTATATTCAAGCAAGCATTAACATCTATATTGTTAATTATGAAACAATATTTCAGGGCCGATAAAAATAAACTACAGACCGATGCTTAAACCATATTATTTTTAGGTTACCCGCAAATTCTTCAAGACCTGGCGATATTGACGATTCTGAACGTATACATTTAAAGGAGCTACAACGACAACTTAACACAATCTCTAACACCAAGAAAAAAAATGTATTAGAACATTGCAAAAAGGAAATACTTACCAATCTAAAGAATCCCACGATGAAGTTAGAATATATTCAAAGGCTGAACAGAAGCTTGTTGATGCATCAGAGCAGGGCAATATTTGTAATATAACGGACCTCCTAAATTGAGCAAAAGAAGAAGTGGCAGCACGGGCGACGGTAGATTAAGTTGAAAACGCAATAGGTAATGACGATATTGAGATGGTTCATGCCCTGCTGAAACATTTCCAAGATTTACATAAATCAAATGCAAAGCTTATTGAACTGGATAATCTTTATGGATGCCTTGCTGAGTGTGTACATAACAATAAACCTCAGATGACCTACGCAATTGCCAATGCAATATATGAATATGTCGGTGATTCCAATGACATCATTTTTGAGAATCTTTTAAGTGATAGCATTGATCGAGGCTGTCACCTCTCTGTTGTTCACGAGATCGCCAGACAATGGAAGCACTCTTTTTCGATTTCAAATGAAAATATTGAAGTGGAATACACACGAATCTTAAAAAGAATAAGAAGTGACTTACAACCAAACGACGGTATATATTTGCATACGCTTTTGAATTTGGAGCTTTTGGAAATCAATACAGATATAGGAATGAAAGTGTTAAACACAAACGACAGCACGAAATTAGACAAAATCCTGAAACACAAGAATCAGTCAAAGATTAAAACCAATTTAAACCGACCTTATTTGAATTTTCTCTGTTCCACAGAGGGCACACTTGAAGAATGTATAAATTGGCATACGATGAAATATTGCTTTAGTATTCCTAATAGAATTGGACCAGCTGATAAAGTCAACAGTACTTTACATTATATTAGAAAGGATAATGGACCTGAATACGACAGAATCAGAACATATGTTCATGAATTTATGGAAACACTTTGTAAGAAAATAACAGAAAGCGAACCTGTCTTACAGTGCGATCCGAATCAGGGATGTGCCAGGGAAAACACACGCAATTTTCATCCAGACGAATTTGATTATGAACTAGTCTTTCAAGATCTGGCTGAATCATTCGAAGTAGTTAGGCTGGAAGATGTGTTTTTCTTTCGGTTGAAGGGACCATCCCGTTTTGTATTGCAATCAATACAAAATTGGCTTTATGAATTTCGAGGACAATGGTATTTAGACCCAGTCAATCTCAAAGAAACACTTAACGGGTGTATTCAAGAGATACTAAAAAATGCTAAAACATGGATCCGGAATCTTTCTATTGAACCATTTGGATATTACACGGCTAAAGCAAAGTTTTCTTGTATAACGCTTCATTATGTTGGCGATGGCAATTCTGAAAGAAAAGAATCAGAAGTTCCAAGATCAGATGCATGGACACGATTTAATAAAATGTGACGATAATATCCGGAAATCGCACATTATTGCGTATGGAGCTCCAGTTGGCTTTCAACTCAGCTTCTCAATGCATGAAAATCAAATAATAAATGCTCTACCACAGAACTTTAAAGAGGGTTACAGATTAGCAAAAGGTGTTTGAGTTATCCTACGTTCAAACCACAAGGCAAAAACTAAATTGAATCAGTTACACAATGATCGTTTGGCTGAAATAATAACAACATATATGCTTAAAACTGTGGTTCTTTTTTTAACATCGAGAGGTATAAAACCAGAGGAGCTGTCGTGCACACCATGTAGATGGGCATGTAAAATATATGAACAATTACTTAACTTCCTTAAAACATACAAACGCATTCCTAATTTCTTCTTAAATGAGTCTAATAGAGAGGATGGGGAGTGTATTTTTCAGATCGAGATGAACCGTAAACACTTACGAGAGCGTGAACGCATAGACATGATTGAAGTTATTAATGAGATTCTCTGTGCCCTCGGAACAATGGTAAGATCAAACGAAAAACGTATATATTTTTTCATTAATGAAATATTTGCCTCAGATAATTCCTAATAACACGAAATTTTGAATTATGAAAGCCATCACTATATTGAAATAGTCGATTGCTTATTTACTAAATGTATATGTATATAATCACCAAAAGTTGATATTAAGTGTAACAAGCAAATACAAAACATTTTTATTGATATTCTTGATAAATGATCTTCTCTTCATCGTAGCATCGTTTTTAACTTAAAAACAATTTTGTTCATGACATTACATAAACAGCATGAATCAGCATATTCCAAATTTTAACAATTTTCCATTACAGTATTTAAGCCTGCAACTATTTACTATTTTTATTTCATTCATATCCATCAGGATTCAAAGATCAATTCAATTAAGTCTTGAAAATGAAAAAGTAAATAAAACTTCAACGCCGACAGGCTTTAGAAAATGCGCAAATACATGTAAATAAATAAAACAGTATGATGTAACTGGTATCAATTATTATTATTAGTTGAACAGAACGTTTCCTGACATTTCATACAATTTAACATTCTATTTTAACTTTGATATGAATAGTTCCCTTTTATATATTCAAATGTTGACAAGGAATCAGGTTTATTGGCACAACTTACGAAAGCGATCAACATCACCGAGGTGAAAGTGGCAACTGTACCAACCGAGTCCTTTTCATTGCATCTCATCGACAATCATCTGTGGTGTTGTGGAGGTGGCGGCATCAGTGTATTTGACTTTGAGCTTAACCACGTACGTAATTTAGGGCTTGGCGGAATAGATTATGTGTGCGGCGCGGTGGATGTTGGTGATGGAGCCGTGGTCACCGCAGTTAATGGTTTATTTTTGATAACTTATGCAGGTATGCCCATCTAGACACGTTCAAATGGGGATGTTTTGAGATCGTTTTATGTGCAAATTAAATTACAATTAATGCAGGTACCCACTGGGAATTGCACTTTCTATTTAATTTAAATCGTAAGATGTGATTTACTAGGCTTATCTAGACATATCAATACTAGTATGGTTTAAGCACTGCAGTCAATCGTTCTATTGGCTTTAACTATCTTATATGTTTGATCATATTAAACAGGCGAGGAAATGAAGACAATAGCCGATGATGCGTATGATGACGTCTGTGAGCATACTGGGCTCGTTTATGCCGCTGCCACGGATGATAACGCGATTCTCGTGTACGAAACAAAAACATTGGACCGAGTCCGCACCATCACAACATGCATGAGTGACGTTATTTATCATGACCACACACTGAGAGTCACCAGACGCGACATCACACTTGCATGTAGAGACAATGACTGTATTCATGTGTTGGATGACAAAGATGAACTACAAAAAACGCGCGGATATCGTGGTAACGCAGGTGGAGAGTTCATGGGGCCACGGCTATGTAGCGTCGAGAGTGATGGCAGCATGCTAGTTGCTGAATGTGGCAATCACCGCCTCCAGGTCTTCCATGGCGGCAAGTGGCGCGTGCTGCCGCTGCAGCCACAGCCATCCCGGCCGATGGGCGCTGTCATCACTCAACAAGCGCTCTATGTTGCTACTTGGGGCAAATTAATCATGTATAAATTCCAATAGCACAATTCTATTGTGATATTTTTACTGTTGAAGTTATTAATATATAGTATAAATAAGAATGCCAAGTGAACGAAAGAAACTAACGCGAAGTAAATTATATTTTAGTTTATTATGAAATTTATTTCACCTGCATCGTTAACAGTTTTATTCAAGCTAGTATATATAAAATAATTATAAAATCATTTTAGCAAATATTAAGGTTCTTATATGCTACTTGGTGATAATATGTTATGTAATACAAATTGTTTTTATTAACAATATCTTAAGGCTACGATCATAAATAGAAAACGTTCATAAGTTAGGTAACTGATAATAATTATATTGTGTAACATAGTAGAGTGAATAAGTAAATCTATGTCAAGCATTTGAAGTTTTTCAATTAATAATGGTTTAAAACACCAATTGAGTTTTTGATATTCAAATGAATTATGAGTATACTTCATACTTTATTACATTTACGTCATTTTATTTCCCGTGATATATTCATTGGAAAATATGGAAGTCCATCTACATCAACCCCTACAATATACTGCAATTTGACAACACATGATGTATGCACTACTAAACAATTATCAATCAGGAATATAAACGTACAAAGTGCAAAAGTTGTATGGATTCCATTCTTACAATTATCTATCAAACATGGGTACTTAAATTATCGATTACAAAGAATGTATCACAATTAAACCTGTTTGCATTAACTTATGGACATTTAGAATGCAGCAAACCCATGATAGTTATTCTGATACTTTGTTTTGAACAAATTTTATTCGCTACAATATAACTATGATAAAAACCAACTTAACGTAAAGGAATCAAACTTAGTAAGCACTTGATGCAAAATGCACTCAAAATAAATCAATTGCCGAATCCCGAAAATTAAGCCTAACTCATTTCAACTGCAACCTAAATACCAACAAAACCCAACATCATTTGCATATACTCGTTTACAACCCGACAAATAATATTTTACTCATTTTCATGTTTAAGTTCTTACAAAATATAATGAACTTGTCAATAACATAAACCACATGAAAAATTCTATTTACCAAAAATACTAGGATTGGCGTAATCTTGTATGTGTTAGCGTAAAAAAAACGAATGCCCTCATCTCAGAAACCAGTACAGTATACCAGTACAATTATTTTTTTAATTGCGCATAACTATATTGAGTACCCCTTTGTATAAAAATATCAAAACCCGGATCTCTCAAATACTATTTCTTCATGACACAATGGGATGACAAATTGAATGAAATGCAGTATGTGGATGAATGAAAATGACTTATCTCTCGACAATGACTTTATACTATCTTACACATAACGATATCTTGCTGAGAATTGTCTACATTTCTAGCCATATCACTTGATCGTTGAAGATATAAGAAATCATGCCCTAATCACTAATCTCTTGTAGAAATACAAGATAAAGACATATAATGATTCATAAAATATATCCAGATTGTTCTTCTGCCTAAATATTTACTATTTCGAATCAAATAAGTGCTTATTGGTCGGTTTAAAACATATTAGATTCTATCCCATTCCAACTACTGTCTCAAACATATACGTACACATACTGTTACATACACTCAATGATAACATGAACACACATAGCAAAAACAAGTCTAACCAACCCTACGCCCCCCCCCCCCCACACACACTTTTTCCCCCCT